>CM045895.1:1720000-1802500 GCA_025169545.1 Anguilla japonica
AGGGTACGTTTCCGGCCTTAGTCTCACTCGACCCTTGCGGACACAATCTGGATGATTTGTGAAAGCTGCCAGTAGCATTTCTGTCCCTCAGAATCTGAACGGCCGTAGTTATTGTTCCAACTCACGAAGCCAGCTTCTGAATGCTAACATCTGCAGTGTTAGCTCGCTGATGGTTGCCTTGACACCCAATGAATCTTAGTACTTAAAATGTATTTATGCATTACTGGAGCATAGGGGGGTTTTTTATTATTCTGAGGATGTTGCCTTTGATACCTGTCTTGCCGTGTTTATCAAATGTGCTAAATTGCTCTTCTCAGTTCCTCAACTCTCCTGATATCTCAGGTTTGTATATTTTGAAGTCACTCAGATCAGAATTCTGTTAATATATGATTTTCATGTGTGATGAGTGCCTCTTTTTGCAATTGTTGGGCTGAAGCCTGACTGGTGCCTATATTTATCGTAAGTGCTGTATTGCTGTAAGAGTTTCACACATAACACTAGCTGCTACACTCTATGGTAGTGAGTTGGTACCATAGAATGGGAGGATTAAATAATGAGGGAGCATTAAAGGGATGTCAGAATCCTGTATCATGGAGTTCAGCATGAGAAGGGAAGACGTTGTTGGAAATTCATACAAATCATTTAGCAAACATACAGACCTTCAGCTGAGCCACTGTTTTTAAACTCATGCTCCATAGCAACCTTATTCCCAGTGAAAAGTAGAGTGTGCAGTAATATGTCATAGAGGCTTACCAGAAAAAAAAAACTTTCTTTCTGCAGGTATTCTTGCCAGCGTAATTCAAAATTAGAAACCACACACTCCCTTATCATCAAAACTCTGATATAGCTGCAGGAAATATATTCATTTTCACTCTGATTTTGTGCAAGTCTCCTCAGTTATGTCATTCAGTGTGACTCCACAGCCAATCACAGGGGCTCACTCTTCGGGTGCCGGTGCTCCATCTTGGGAAAGAATGACTCTGATGAGTGAGCTACTCTTCAGCTCCAATCAGCTCCGTCCCTCCACTAAAACGGGTGAAAAAGAAAAAGGAAATGAGTTTCAGGAAATGATAAATCAGGAGCAGCGGCGATAACCCAGCTTGCCCACAACAGATGAGCAGCTGGTGCTTCACTGGAACGGTTTGATTTTATGAATCACCTCCATATTTTTCAAATGTGAGAGAGAGACAGAAGAGATTGTAATGTTGAAAAGGTAACCGGTGTTATGAGTCAGAAAATAAAAGCAAAATGATGTCCCCTTTTATAACAGTGGCGAGACGTGACAGTGGGATAGAAGAATTGGAGCTAATGTTTTTCTTCTCTTTTAAATAAGCTTACTGACGATAAAGAACAGCACTGAAACAGAAAAATAACTTTTTAAAAATTTGCTTTGTTGCTTTGTTACAGAGATCGATTTGACATTTCATAGCTTTGTTACACAGGTTGATTTGGATTTCTTGTTTGATTTGAATTACTGTTGAACAAGTATATTAGGACATAATCTACTGTAATTTCCTGTTCTAAGTATGCAAGTATCAAAATCAGCTTAGTTCCATTTAACTCAGTGTATTAATTAATAGGGCCTGTGCCTCCCTGTTGGAAAGTACTAATTGCTGAAAGAAATTTGTTGTAAGCACTATGACATGCTGTCAGTTCTGATTGGCTGGGAGGTCTACATTACATTATGTGACGAATAAACTAACCACTACCCCCATCGTACATGCTTTATTCCGTTCGTGCTGTATTATGATACTGTATGTACTGTGTGTAGTGTAAACTTATTTTTTTGTGCAGTTAAATTGTTTTGCTGCTCATCTTGCCAGGTCTCTCTTGCAAAAGAGATTTTAATCTCAGTGAGCCTAACCTGGTTAAATAAATAAATAAATATGTCCAGATTACAAGGTGCCAAGAAATAGGTATGGAGAAACCAGGCATATGTGGCAAGGCACACATAAGAATAAGAACACTTCACCTGACCAATCAGGAAACTACGGTCATCGAGGTACAGGGTCACAAGACTGTGTTGCAGAATAGGAATACAAGGATTAGACATGGCTGAACTCATGACGGTGAATGGGTACAGAGCTTCTGATGGTAAAACTGTATTTGCCATTCCTTCTGTACCCGACTGAGCACAACTGGACAACAGTTTCAGAACTGCGTTCCTATGCTGACTGCTAGCTGATGACAGCCTTGTCAATATAAGTCCTGCATCCTTTCAATTAAACAAATACGAATCTTAGGTTATGTCTGAAAATAAAGGAGAAGCGATTAGTTGAAAAATACATTATTTTAATCGCTGGGACAAAGATTTCAGTACCTTGGACAGCGCAGTACAAAATGAGGATTGTGGAATTATTATGACTCTTAGCCTACATAGAAAAGAACCAGACCCCAGGAAATGAGAGCACGTTCAGCAGAGTCTGCTGAGAGTCTGATCTTTGGGTGGATGGCTCAAGTTCCTCTTTTATGTCTTTCAGCCGTGTGATTAGTGTGTGGGTGCATGACCTGTCCATATCACTTCATTATTTACAAAGGGTAATTCTTGGACAAAAGACGCGCTCCTGTCCCACACTGTTTCGCTGTTGCTGTCGGTGTGTTCTCCCGGCTCTGATGACTGCCGCCATGTTCAGGAGAGAGAAATCTTTATTAACATACCGTTTAGAGAACATATGGCAGGCTATATCTGCGCTCCACAAATTTCCACCTGCTTTCACATGTTCTTTAAATCCACGAGCAAAGAGGAAAACTCGCCTGCTTTTGCATGTTCACATCCAGTATGCATGTTCATGCACAGAATTTACCTTGTACGAATCACACACAACAGCCTTACAGCAATTTTGACCTGTTGTGACCCTTAATAAATGTGCCATAGATACTCCATGTAGCGACTGCTGCTGCCTGCAGAAAGCCATTGAATCCTTTTAGCAAATCTGGCCTGAAGAACTGAGAGCTGTGCATCCTCCTTGTGTGGTCCTGTGTTGGCGCACTTTCATGGACCTGTCTGCTCCATTAAATCTTGATATGTATTATAAACCTAGACTGTTTCTGTAGTTTGACTAATTTTTTGGACTAGGAAGATAATTTTGTTGATTTAATATTCTATGCCTTGTTTTAAGAAATCGTATTTTAAGTGAAAAAATTTTACCGCCTGGCAGATTATTTTATTTTTAGCAAATTTTTGCAAGTAATATTTTTCTTATTTTGTCAGTTTTGAACAGTGCTATGCCAGTGCAGGGTGGCATGGCTTGCCCTATGGCCAGACACCAGCAGGGGGAGGACAACACAGTGTCCTTTCCCCTGGGTTCAGAGAGTTTCCCTGGGACAACACAGTGTCCTTTCCTCTGGTTCAGAGAGTTTCCCTGGGGCAACACAGTGTCCTTTCCCCTGGGTTCAGAGAGTTTCCCTGGGGCAACACAGTGTCCTTTCCCCTGGGTTCAGAGAGTTTCCCTGGGGCAACACAGTGTCCTTTCCCCTGGGTTTCCCTGTGGACACCGTCCCCCAAGGCCAAGTTCTCTTGGGTTACTGCAGTGAAGACTATTTCATGTGTAATTGATCAGCTGATTTCTTTAAATGCATCGTTTTTTAAGGCTCTTCACACCCTGCCAGTGAAGTCAGTCCTTTCTGCACCTGCAGCATCCTGTCACAGATAAACAAGTCCGACTCTTTTCCTGAGTGCTGGTCACGCTTTCTCCATTTCTCTCCCCGAGACATCGCCAACGCCAACCGATCAGTGACTCATGCTCTGACTACCCTGGTGAGAGAATTATGACCCCATACCCACCCCCAACCCACCCCCCAGTCCCCCAGTTTACAGGAGATTCCCACCTGAAGAGGTTGGGGGGGGGGGGGGTTGATGACCTGTCATTCCAGGAAGCTGCTGGTAAATCAGCCCCATACTGGAACACAGGGAAGTCTTCAGTCTCTCGGGTGTTTGTGATGATCGGAAAGCAGGCTCAGTATGAGCTGGTGTGGCAGACGGCCTGTGGATCTGCCAGCCCTCCTGACACGTAAGGAAGAGCGTTGTCCCGTGTGAAGTTTTCACTAACAGGACAATTCTCAGGGCAGGTATTTTGATGGCTGTTTTTGTTCCTCAGGTAGCTTGTTTTTGGTTCTTGTGAGTTGTGTCCTCTAGTGTCTGACAGGAAGTGCATGTAATTGGCTGACTCATGTCTCTGTTAATGATGACATCATGCAGGTTTCAGACGCTCGAGAACACACGCAGACACACACACATACACATGCATACTGAAACACACGCACACAGATACACACGCTCATTCATACACACACACACACACACACACACACCCACCCACCCATACACACACATGCATACTGAAACACACACACACAGATACACACGCTCATTCATACACACACATACACATGCGCAAAACACACACATGCAGACACACACACACACACATGCTCACTCATACACACACGCACACACACACACAGCCCCCCAGCCTTACAGCCCTCCCTGACCCCCTTTAACAAGAGCCCCCCAGCCTTACGACTCTCCATGGCCTCCTTCACCATGTCTGAATGTACCTGGCTCTGTCTCTCTAACCATCACTACACTGTACTGAACCCTCTCTAACCATTATTACACAGTACTGAACCCACGCTATCACTACACAGTACCCAACCTCTCTACCCATTATTACACAGTACCCAAACCTCTCTAACCATTATTACACAGTACCCAAACCTCTCTAACCATTATTACACAGTACCCAAACCTCTCTACCCATTATTACACAGTACCCAAACCTCTCTAACCATTATTACACAGTACCCAAACCTCTCTACCCATTATTACACAGTACCCAAACCTCTAATCATCATTATACAGCACCCAAACTTCTAGCCATCATTACACAGTACCCAACCTCTCTACCCATTATTACACAGTACCCAAACCTCTCTAACCATTATTACACAGTACCCAAACCTCTCTACCCATTATTACACAGTACCCAAACCTCTCTAACCATTATTACACAGTACCCAAACCTCTCTACCCATTATTACACAGTACCCAAACCCAAACCATTACACAGCCCCCAACCCTCTAACCATCACTCTAATCATCATTATACAGCACCCAAACTTCTAGCCATCATTACACAGTACCCAAACCTCTCTAACCATCACTACACAGCACCCAAACCTCTCTAACCATCACTACACAGTTCCCAACCCTCTTTAACCATTATTGCACAGTGCCAAGACTTTTAAAACCACAGTGTAGGGAACCGGGGACTTGAAGGTTCAAGTCTCAGTGGGTGTGCTGCCATTGCACTGCTGTACAGGGTACCATGATTTGCTTCAGTTAAATTCTGCATTTTTCAGTGGAATGGAAAACACTATGACAAAGCGAACTGTAGAAAGTAGGTGACCTTCTGCCAGCACTGCCCTGAAAAGCTTTTATGAGGACCTGGCTTTTGTGGTGTAAAGGTCCCACTTTAAAGGGTGCTTATTTCTCATTGTGGGCGGGTTTTTCCTCTGACCCAGTGCTCAAATCACCAGGCTTTGGAGGACAGAGCCAGTCAGAGTATGAGATTAAAGGCATGTGGTCAAGATGTTTGCCCCCTTTCAACTTCTGCATCAAAGTTTATGCAATCCCTGAAGCCCAGAGCCTGAGAAGGCCACCTCTCGCACCCAGGAGGCTAATCTCTCCCCCCAGCCCTCTTCATGTATTGGTCTTGTGTATTCCACATGGAGAAACCAAATGAAGTCACTCTATTCACACAAAAGCTCATGACGCTGCCAGCTAGGAACACTTAATGGGCACAATAGCTCGATAGCCTAGTTACCCAGCTTCAAATAAGTCTGTTTTTGAGTGGCTTTCAAAGGGACAGGGGACAGGGGAATGCCATTTTCAGCCTCTGCCCTATATTAATAGGAGGGAAAGTAACATCAATGCAGACTGAAAGGTCAGTGTTGTGAGAATATCGTTTAGTGTGTTTCTCTTTCCCCAGAACCCCAAATCTCTCCGAGGATGTCGACTCTCTTCATTTATTCTGTTAGTGTTCTCTTTTGCGGTTTCCTTTGAGTCATTTGGCAGATGTTCTTATCCACAGAGACTCAAAGTGCAGACAGAAAGGTTAGGCAGGATGCAGAAACCACATCAGGTTATTAGTGCGACAGTCAGCAGTGTCACTCTCTCTTTTGCCTCTGTATCTTCTCTGCTCATTGTTTTCCTTTCATCCCCCCGTTTTTTTAGAACAAGTGCATTTTAAATTAGATGAGTGTTGGCCATGCCTGTGAGCTTTAATGCGTACGCATCAATGACACAGCCAATCAAATTCCTCTAAATTACGCCAGTGTGGAGATGTTCCGCTGCCGCCCGGCTGACTGTGGAGTGAGATATTTAAAAAAATAACTTCACCGTGATATCCATTCAGATGAATCCGGAAAGGTCAGGCGAATGATTTTTCAGTCAATCTTCCATCGATTTATCTCAAACGCAGGTAAATATTAGCCTCGACTGGACACAGACCCGCCGACGTTCGCCTAGATCAATGTCAGGCCTGCTTCTCATTGTGTTTATAAGGAGGTTCTTCCCGTGTGGAGAAGGAGAGTTAACAGCGAGCTAATTTGTAAGGAAATGGTTCTGTTTGTTGTGCGAGTGCCCGAAATAGATCAATCAGAGGACCCAGGAGGCGGGGCCTAAGTTAAGTGCTTCATTGTTTCAATAATTGGGCTTCATTTCAATCTGCTTTACGTTTTGGAAAGCGCATCCCTCCCTCCACTCCACCCATTGTGGGTTGCCTAGAGATACTTGAGCTCTGCTCCTCAGATTTTTTTCTTTCTGTCATTTGGTTGGTTTACTGCTGCCCCCCCAGCAGCTTAGAGGACCCTCCAGAAAGAAGAAGCTGAAGTTTTTCTGTGAAAATGAAGCCGTCTGAAAAGATCCGGGGCCCAGGGAGGACGTGCTAACGAGCTAACGGGCTGGCGTTCTCACGCCGGGCCTGGGACACGCCTCGGCTGCCAGACAGGCGGGGTGCCCCTGCACTTTTCGGCTCGTCGTCCCGCCCCCGCTCTCGTGTCTGCCCCGGCCCCCAGAAGGCAGGGGCGCCGATGACGGTCGACCCGTTTTACTGGCCGTTGCATCACGCTGGCCTCAGCGCGAGCTTCCCCCCACTCTGCTGTGTTCTTTCTGCTGGCTTTTAATTTCCCAACAAATTACTACCCTTCAGATCCTGCGAGCCGATGTGCTCTGGCAGACACACATCTGGGTTATGTGTGTATCCTGCAGCAGTGTGGAGTTTTTTTGGAATCTGATGGATGTAATAGGTTATGTGTGTATCCTGCAGCAGTGTGGAGTTGGGTTGGAATCTGATGGATGTAATAGGTTATGTGTGTATCCCGCATCAGTGTGGAGTTGGTTTGGAATCTGATGGATGTAATAGGTTATGTGTGTATCCTGCATCAGTGTGGAGTTGGTTTGGAATCTGATGGATGTAATAGGTTATGTGTGTATCATGTATCAGTGTGGAGTTGGTTTGGAATCTGATGGATGTAATAGGTGACAGGTGCTGGTGTTTTGGTCCGCAAGTAGGGCAAGGTCATTTTTCAGTTTTTTACAGATTATGAAAGTGCAGATTGTAAGCTTTCAAATGACGTGTCATACATTGAAATCTGAAAAGGTTTTAAGAAGATATGCTTATTTGAATGTTGGTACTCCTAAAATCAAGTAGCAGAGAAAATCCCCTTGAAAGATCTTGAACTTTTCACACTTCTCACAGGGAGATAATGGGTGGGAACAATAGCTAGTTAACTCCACCCCAGCCACTCCCCCACTAGAGTACCTGTAAATCCTTGCCCATTTAGGGGTTACCCTATTTAAAGCTTTATAACTCCAGATGTGAACACCAGAGACTAGAAAAATGTCTTAAATGAAGCAATACATTTGTACCATTTATAATACTAGCTTAGATTACTTTATATTCATAATTTTGTAAGAAATAAAGTGCCACAAATGCAATGGTCAAGGCAAAAAATCTAAAATGAATTTGCTCCTTTTTTAGTTCGCAATGAAATACTGTGAGATTGCGGGTTAAAGTATACATGTCCTGGATCAAAAACTTCTTGACCACAAGTTCATAAAATCTAAGGGTGGATATGTAGAACTACTAAAGCTCTATGAAGCAAAAAAACTAAGCAGTGTACCCAGCATCTCCAAATCTACCCAAAATGTCTAAATTATTAACACTGGTCTAAAATAGCTAAGGGTCCAGAAACAAATCCAAAATCTCTCCAAAAAGGAATATAATGCTTTTTGTCCATTGTAAAGCATAGGAGCCCCTTACGAAGGTTTAAGATGAAACATAGATATAATTTAAACATTACATAATACCACTAACCTATTTAAAGACACTCAATTTCTAAAATAACGTATATAACCGAAATATTTTGAGCAGTAATACTTACATAGCAATGATGAAATCTTATCTATGTTCAGTAGATGGAGACACAGACAGTAAATCAATGTCAGGTAGGTCTATCAGCAAACATATGGCTTAGCTATGCCCAGAAGTCCTCAATAATAATGGTATTTTCCAAGGAATTACGAAAAATCGTTGACAATGTTTCGTTAGGTGCGACGTCTTTTAATGCTACCATATATAGAGCGAATGCCAAGGTAAGAAAATGTTCGGTTACGCTAACCTATAAAACGCTATTCCAAAAGCAAAATTAGACATGTTATACATCGTTAGAAAGCTTATACTCTCACCTACTGATTGCGCGTCCGCCATTGTAGCAACCTCACAGAGTAAACAAACATAGGCTACTACCACACGGCTTTATTTGTGGGCGGTGGCTTGACCGAAACAAAGTGACAATAGCCAACGAAATCAAACATGCTAATTAAACTGCACCCCCATCACGCCTCCAAAACCCGGCTGTAAGAATCACTAAAACAAGCCGACTTTGCTGACAAATTATAAGTATTTAGTGACCCTAAAAATGTTGTTTATTCTATTGAGTGCCTTCTTTAACACTTTAACTTTCGTAATATGAAAAAAAGGAAAATAGTAAAAAAAAAAAAATTTAAAAACCTTTTTTGCCTCCTAGCGCGATTTCAAGATTTCCGACTTGCGGACCTTTTCTCCAGCACCCGTCACAATTAGGTTATGTGTGTATCATGTATCAGTGTGGAGTTGGTTTGGAATCTGATGGATGTAATAGGTTATGTGTGTATCATGTATCAGTGTGGAGTTGGTTTGGAATATGATGGATGTAATAGGTTATGTGTGTATCCTGCATCAGTGTGGAGTTGGTTTGGAATCTGATGGATGTAATAGGTTATGTGTGTATCATGTATCAGTGTGGAGTTGGTTTGGAATATGATGGATGTAATAGGTTATGTGTGTATCCTGCATCAGTGTGGAGTTGGTTTGGAATATGATGGATGTAATAGGTTATGTGTGTATCATGTATCAGTGTGGAGTTGGTTTGGAATATGATGGATGTAATAGGTTATGTGTGTATCATGTATCAGTGTGGAGTTGGTTTGGAATATGATGGATGTAATAGGTTATGTGTGTATCATGTATCAGTGTGGAGTTGGTTTGGAATCTGATGGATGTAATAGGTTATGTGTGTATCCTGCATCAGTGTGGAGTTGGTTTGGAATCTGATAGATGTAATTGGTTATGTGTGTATCCTGCATCAGTGTGGAGTTGGTTTGGAATCTGATGGATGCAATAGGTTATGTGTGTATCATGTATCAGTGTGGAGTTGGTTTGGAATCTGATGGATGTAATAGGTTATGTGTGTACAATGCGTCAGCATGGAGTTGGTTTGGAATCTCCGTTTGTGCATGTGTGTGCGTACCTGTGCACGTGTGTGTGTGTGTGTGTGTTTGCGTACGGCTGTGCACACATTTGTTTCTTTGTCTCTCTATATTGCTCCTTATGTGTGAGGATTACTCTGAAAGCCCTGTTTACTCCTCAGCTCTTAGTGTCACTGCGCTCTCTGCCCTGTTTACTCCTCAGCTCTTACAGTGTCACTGCGCTCTCCGCCCTGTTTACTCCTCAGCTCTTACAGTGTCACTGCGCTCTCTGCCCTGTTTACTCCTCAGCTCTTACAGTGTCACTGCGCTCTCTGCCCTGTTTACTCCTCAGCTCTTACAGTGTCACTGCGCTCTCTGCCCTGTTTACTCCTCAGCTCTTACAGTGTCACTGCGCTCTCTGCCCTGTTTACTCCTCAGCTCTTACAGTGTCACTGCGCTCTCTGCCCTGTTTACTCCTCAGCTCTTAGTGTCACTGCGCTCTCTGCCCTGTTTACTCCTCAGCTCTTACAGTGTCACTGCGCTCTCTGCCCTGTTTACTCCTCATCTCTTACAGTGTCACTGCGCTCTCTGCCCTGTTGACTCCTCAGCTCTTACAGTGTCACTGCGCTCTCTGCCCTGTTTACTCCTCAGCTCTTACAGTGTCACTGCGCTCTCTGCCCTGTTGACTCCTCAGCTCTTACAGTGTCACTGCGCTCTCTGCCCTGTTTACTCCTCAGCTCTTACAGTGTCACTGCGCTCTCTGCCCTGTTTACTCCTCAGCTCTTACAGTGTCACTGCGCTCTCTGCCCTGTTTACTCCTCAGCTCTTACAGTGTCACTGCGCTCTCTGCCCTGTTGACTCCTCAGCTCTTACAGTGTCACTGCGCTCTCTGCCCTGTTTACTCCTCAGCTCTTAGTGTCACTGCGCTCTCTGCCCCTGTTTACTCCTCAGCTCTTACAGTGTCACTGCGCTCTCTGCCCTGTTTACTCCTCAGCTCTTACAGTGTCACTGCGCTCTCTGCCCTGTTTACTCCTCAGCTCTTACAGTGTCACTGCGCTCTCTGCCCTGTTTACTCCTCAGCTCTTACAGTGTCACTGCGCTCTCTGCCCTGTTTACTCCTCAGCTCTTACAGTGTCACTGCGCTCTCTGCCCTGTTTACTCCTCAGCTCTTACAGTGTCACTGCGCTCTCTGCCCTGTTTACTCCTCAGCTCTTACAGTGTCACTGCGCTCTCTGCCCTGTTTACTCCTCAGCTCTTACAGTGTCACTGCGCTCTCTGCCCTGTTTACTCCTCAGCTCTTACA
The DNA here is from genome assembly GCA_025169545.1 of Anguilla japonica. Classification (NCBI taxonomy): domain Eukaryota; kingdom Metazoa; phylum Chordata; class Actinopteri; order Anguilliformes; family Anguillidae; genus Anguilla; species Anguilla japonica. The sequence goes on from CM045895.1 coordinate 1,731,094, forward strand.
GTGTCACTGCGCTCTCTGCCCTGTTTACTCCTCAGCTCTTACAGTGTCACTGCGCTCTCTGCCCTGTTTACTCCTCAGCTCTTACAGTGTCACTGCGCTCTCTGCCCTGTTTACTCCTCAGCTCTTACAGTGTCACTGCGCTCTCTCTGCCCTGTTTACTCCTCAGCTCTTACAGTGTCACTGCGCTCTCTGCCCTGTTGACTCCTCAGCTCTTACAGTGTCACTGCGCTCTCTGCCCTGTTTACTCCTCAGCTCTTACAGTGTCACTGCGCTCTCTGCCCTGTTTACTCCTCAGCTCTTACAGTGTCACTGCGCTCTCTGCCCTGTTTACTCCTCAGCTCTTACAGTGTCACTGCGCTCTCTGCCCTGTTTACTCCTCAGCTCTTACAGTGTCACTGCGCTCTCTGCCCTGTTTACTCCTCAGCTCTTACAGTGTCACTGCGCTCTCTGCCCTGTTTACTCCTCAGCTCTTAGTGTCACTGCGCTCTCTGCCCTGTTTACTCCTCAGCTCTTACAGTGTCACTGCGCTCTCTGCCCTGTTTACTCCTCAGCTCTTACAGTGTCACTGCGCTCTCTGCCCTGTTTACTCCTCAGCTCTTACAGTGTCACTGCGCTCTCTGCCCTGTTGACTCCTCAGCTCTTACAGTGTCACTGCGCTCTCTGCCCTGTTTACTCCTCAGCTCTTACAGTGTCACTGCGCTCTCTGCTGCCCTGTTTACTCCTCAGCTCTTACAGTGTCACTGCGCTCTCTGCCCTGTTTACTCCTCAGCTCTTACAGTGTCACTGCGCTCTCTGCCCTGTTGACTCCTCAGCTCTTACAGTGTCACTGCGCTCTCTGCCCTGTTTACTCCTCAGCTCTTACAGTGTCACTGCGCTCTCTGCCCTGATCCAGGATCAGCTTTCCCTGGTCCGTGTCCCAACCTTTTCCACTGTGAGCCAGAGTGCTACATTGGACCGGCTGATCCTTTCCCTAAGATCTTGTACAAGGTTCACCGGTGAAAAGTGAGCTTGTACATAAAGACCTAGTGTAAATGGGCTGCCATGCAAACGCACTTCTGTGTAATGCTTCTTTTCTTTTCAGACGTGTGAAGTGAATGCATCACTGTGTCGCTCCGTTGTGATTGGTTAGCATGGCTTCATATCTCTGGACCTAAGGCCACATGATCATTGGCCAGGCCTGTGGAATCCCAGCAGAGTCCCCAGAAGCCGCTCAAAATGGCGCCCAGAGTCTGGGTTGGTAGCGCACGACTGGTCGATTTTCCCGCTTAGCTTGTCATAATAAATGACATGTCACTTCCCCCACATAGCCTTCATGCATCTCTTATTCCAAGATACTGTCATTCTTTCAGTATAATTATTGCCATACTTATTACGGAGAATTGGAAGCAAATCTTTTGTTCGCATTTAGACACGCCGAACTTCTGAGGACCAAAATGTTCTTTTAAAAGTACTAATCAGCAATGGACGCCTACGCAAAAAGACATTTCCATCGTTTGTACGTCGTGCATTTTAGTTGACTAACATGTTACCGCAACAAGTGATAGAACATAAGGGCAAAGACCTGGAGGTATAAATGGCATACTACCATGTGTTGATGAAAAAGGTAGCTTAAATGTCATTCATTTTCAGTGCGAGATTCAGGCTAAAAGCCTTTTGTTCCTTTCATTGTGCACACCAGTAACTGCATAGTCCAGATTGCAGATGGTATTGGAGTGATAATCCACCTGTCCGCATGGCTTCATGAAAAAAATCCGGAAAGTGATATTTTGGATCATTTTGCTACCAAAAATATGGGATTGCTTAATGAAATGTTTTGTTCTGATTGCATATAATTTCCCATGAACACACAAACCGGGCCCAGATAATCTTTCAGATTTTGAAACTGCTGATGCTTCCGTGTTGTTGCTGTTCCAGTTTGCATACAGTTACTGCATGTGGCTTCGCATCGGGTTTACTGGGATTCCTTATGAATTCCACAAATCCTTTATTACTTACCATGAGCCCAAACTAGAGGCACCTGCAGTTTTATAACATCCGTTTGACAGCTTTCCTAAAAAAATGGCTGGAGTGTTGCCTGCCAGGCCGTGATTTCAGTGGATATCGAACATGTCTTCTGTTTGTATGGCCAAGTGAATGCCCGAGGAATCAGCGATGCCAGCTCTCGCATCTCGAGTGTGTGGGTGCTTCATCCTGAGGATTTAGCCATGTAGCAAAAAGCTGAGGTTTGTCATTAAGCAGCTGGTGGTGGTTCTTCTACCCTGATGTGTGGCTTGGTAGCAGATGAATCCATCTTCATTCTCAGTGCTCTGCTTAGTGAGTATGCTGCTCAGGCAGCATGAAGCACCAGCTCTCCATCTCCACACGTACACTCCTGCAACGAAACAGAGTAGGGTCCACTCAACCCATCCCAGAATGCATCAGCTCCCCGTATCCACACGTACGCTCCTCTGACAGGATGGCGCAGGGTCTGCTCCACCCTTCCCAGAATGCTCTCCTGACGGCCGTGCCTGTGTTCCTCTCTCCCGCCGCGCAGAAGCACAAAGTGGACCTGTTCTACAAGCTCCGCCACGTGATGAACGAGCTCATCGACCTGCGGCGCCAGATGCTGTCGGGTCACCTGACCCAGGACCAGGTCCGCGAGGTGAAGAGGCACGTCACCGTGCGCCTGGACTGGGGCAACGAGTGAGTTACCGCCAACCGCCCTCCCCTCCCGTCCCCCCCCCCCCCCTCCCCCCCCCCCCCCCCCCCCCCCCCCCCCCCCCCCCCCAACCCCCCAACCACCCTCCCCATGCTCCCGCCACGCCCCTCCCTCCCTCCCTCCCTCCCTCTCTGCCTCCCTCCCTGTGTTTAAACAGAGTGTATCTTTTCCGGGGTGTGTTGTTGGGGTTAAAGGAGTGTTTACTCGCAGCATCTCCCATCTCTGGGGTCGCTGGGGGACTTGGGATGGTGGGGGGGGATGTCTCCCATCTTCATGGTTCCTAGGGGACTTGGGATGGGGGGGACACTTAAGAGGGCGCCAGCCCTGCACCCCCAGGCCCCAGGACACCCTCATCCAAGCAGAGCGCCTAACACACACAGGGGACCCCCAGGCTCCAATGTCCAGGGCTGTCAGCTGCGTTCTTATCTCTGAGGGTCACACACACACACACTCTCACACACACACTCACACACACACACACACTCACACACACACGCTCACACACACATACACACCTATACACACATACACACACACCCACACTCACACACAGTGTTCTCGGTCCGTCACTTTCCCGAGGTTTGCTGCTGTATAAAGGCTGTTCCTGAGCTCCTGGTAGCGCAGTTGTTATTGCACAGTCTCTATGCTCCTGACGTCATGGCTGCTGTATTCTTAGTCAATCTGTTTGATCTCAGTTCTTTAGTCTGCTACTGAGTAGCACTTGGCTTTTTTTTAACATTGTCCACTTCAGACATAGAAACTAGAGAATGCAGCTCTTACATTTCCAGAGAGAGAAGTAGAAAGCTGCATTTTCCCATATCATCTATAACCATCTGTTAACATTTACCCCAAGTCTACTACACCGCCTCAATAACTCCAGGGTATTTTACCAGTGTCAGGAGTTAATTTTACCACTCTTTCATCTCTCATAAGCAGTGTATAAACTAATGAATTCAACAGCCTGTGACCCACTTAAGACTCAAATACAGCTTTTAAACATTAGATTCTTTCTGCTCGTGAAATAGGTTTGAAGATACTCTGCGTGAACCTTATTCAGGAGAAATCTCTAAAAAATACAGTAGACTAGCTCAGCTTCTGAACAGTGAAAGTAATGAATAGCCTTAAATATGCGATGTGTATAGGATTAATTAATTAATAATCTGTTCTAGGATAACGTGGTCAAAAACAAATGAAAATTTATTTTAGGATATGTACCATGAAAAGTGAGTCTTGGAATATCACCAAAAATACACAACAGGCCTTACCTCTTACTAATGAAAAGTAATGAAAAATCAACATGCTCACCTGACATAATTCAAAATGCACGTTTTTCGTTTGACTGGGCTGTGTCTTTATCAGAAAGTCTCTCATATGCAATCCCAACAGCATCAAAAACACACTTTGACTATTTGAGGCAGTTTGTACTGCCTCAGAATGAATCCAGCAGTTTTAAAGCGTAACACTGAGCATTAACAAATGAATGCTGGACAGTTAACTCTCCTAGATCACAATCAATGAACTACCTGAAGTTTTTTTCCTACAGGTCTGTCACAACACAGACTTTCATTTTCGAATTTCGTTTCGTAATCACCAGCATCGTCTCTGACCATTTCTCAAGTGGCTCTTTGCAAAAGCATTTTACTCTTTGCTCACGATTCTGCGAGTGATTCATTCTCGAAAGGTCTTTTGGATCTCCTGCGTCCTGATTGGCCGCCCACACTGCGCTAATGCAGGAAGTGGAATTCCTGACCCCGTTCCCACGGGTGAGTCACGTCCTGTCAGTCCCATAGCTCCGCCCCTCACGCGCAGACCGTGCTGCAGCTCAGCTGCGACGGAAGCCAGTGCAGGTCCCTAACTGCAGCAGAAGAGCCGCGGCCCAAAGCAGCCGCACGCGTCCGCGCGCAGACCGGGGGCCGACTGGGGGCCGACCGGGGGCCGACCGGGGGCCGACCGGGGGCCGATGGCGGTATGGCGGTTTAGCGCGCCTGTTTATCGGCGAGAGTTATTGGCCTAACTCTCCGGGCCGTGGCCCAGCTTCAGGAGAATTTATGGGCGCCGCGATCTCCTGCCCCTCCCTCCAGGTCAGGGACGGAATTGCTGCTCAGTTTCGCAGGCCATGCTCAGGGTAATTACCCCCCCCTCGCCGGACATCTGCATCTCCCCCAGGGGGAGCAGAGTGGAAACTGGCCTCTCTCGTTTCATTTCTGGACGGGTTCCCGAGAGGGGGAAGATTCCGATCTCCCCTCCCCCCCGGATGATTAGCCCGACTGGGCCGGGTTTGAGGAGGCTGGGGTGTGCTGTCCCTATTCAGGCAGCCCTCCCCCCCGTCTGCCTGCGGGACGCGTCCCAGCGACCCCCGCTGAGGGGACCACGTTAAATATGTGGGAGGGGACTGATGGCCTTGCTGGTGGTGCAGTGGAGTGTGTGATCTCATCCATGCTGTATTATTTCATGCTGGTTATTTGTTTGTCACATGTTATAATGTGAAGCATCCCAGAGCTGTACACTGCATCAGGAAGGATGCATCATTGCGTGTGTTTCAGGAATGTGTCTACAAGAAGCTGTTCCTGTTCTAAACGTAACACTACATATACCCATACCACCTTCCATACGTAACACTACCTATTCCATACCACCTTCTATAAGTAACACTACATATCCCATACCACCTTTCATATGTAACACTACATATCCCATACCACCTTCTATAAGTAACACTACATATCCCATACCACCTTCCATATGTAACAGTGCATATCCCATACCACCTTCCATATGTAACACTACATATCCCATACCACCTTCCATACGTAAGACTGCATATCACAAACCACCTTCTAAACGCAACACTACATATTCCATAGAGTTTGGAATATGGATTGGGTGCTTCCATGGGCAGCCAGGGGTCAGCAAGGGGGTCAGCTAGGGGGTCAGCCAGGGGTCAGCCAGGAGGTCAGCTGGAGGGGTCAGCCGGGCTGCTGAGACTGGTGCACCAGAGCCATCCCCTAAGGAGACCCACCCGGAGATGGGTTCTCAAACACAGACCTACACCTGCTGCATCCTGGCGGATCCCAGTCAACACTATTAGAGCAGAGAGTTCACAGGTTTTTACCTGCAAAGGTGAGACCTGTCTACACATCCATTCTGACAAACAACAGGCCCGGGACCCCAGGGATCATTCTTTAAAACGGGGTGTGAAAATGAAACAGCTTTCAAAAAAATTTAACACTCGTGATGACCTGCTAATGACTCAGACGTGACCCTGAGTGTGTTTGTGTATCCACGGGTAACGCCTGTATTTGTTTTGGTTTTTCACTGTTCAGTCAGTATAAATGCACTTTGGCAAAAGCTCCCTTGACCGGACTGTGACCCCTGTGTTTCCCCTCAGGATGGTAGGTTTTTAGTTTTTTTTTCTTTCTGAGGTAAACAGATGTCTGAGTAAAATTCTCAGCGACAGCACCGGTGAGAGGTGTTTTAGAAAATGAAACTGTTAAAGCATCCCGCCGCTAAAAAGATGCCTGTCGGCTCTGGGGCTGGTTTTGCATTTAGAAACTAAGCACAGATACTGTATAGTAACCAGATGTTCAGCACCCGTGCTCTTTCCATCCATTGCACTTGCGTAGTGAGGGATCTGGCTGAAACAGGGGTCTGCAGTGCTATAGTACAGAGTGTTCATGAAGAGATATCTGTATTGAGTCCGGTCGTGTCTCAACACAAACAATCATACGATCTGTCAAATTGTATCATTTCAGCTTCAGTAGTACAGACAGAGAAGAATATTAAGAGTGCAGGGTACATCTGGTTAGTCTAAAGCAAAAATCAGAGGTGGAAAATCCAGGTTCAGAAAGTCCTTCCAGTTCGCACAATTCTTCAGCCAGGAGGTAGACCTAATGAAATCATCTGGCTGAGTTCATGGGTGGAAGAAACACATGGCAGGACTTTTATTTTCTGACTCCTGGACTTTCTACCTATGACATTCTCCTTCTCTCTCTCTCTCTTCTCTCTCTCATTAAATACATATTGTAGTAAATATTGCCAAATAATTGCTAATAAATGTTGGCTAAGAAGCCTTGTAATTTTTTATATCAGTAAGGTAAGGGAAACAGTAAAATAAGCTGGAGTAAATGGATGAAACTTCTTAATAATTATTCATGTCGCATTCGGTCCGCCAGAGAGGCGGATTGGTCTCGGCTGCGCCGGCTGGTGGAGAGAGCACACGTGCCTGGGCTGCGTTAACCAATCAGCCCAGGTGCTTAGAGGTGTTTCTCTCCACAGAGTTTTTAAGTTTTGTTTGTCGGCGAACGAAAAGACAGAAAGAAACTGCTCGGCTGAAAAGTTGGCCAGCTGAGACCCGCAGCGAGCTGAAAGCTGTCGCTGGGTTTTGCTTTCGTCTTTGTTATTCTAGCTTGTTGTTTTAGTTTACTGTCGCCTGGAACCGTGAGTGGGAAGGGTGAAGGTGTTTGTTTATTAAATTTTGTGTTGGTGTGCGCTCTCTCTCTCTCTCTCCATGCGGCAACCGACGGTACACACCCGAAACTGCCGCATCCCCCTCCCAGGGGTGTCACACCCGCGCATGGCAATTTAATTCTCAGAAAACACACTGGGAAGGGAAAGAGCCCTCATTCACCATGGCGCAGAGATTACGAAACACGATTTTAACAACAAAAATAAAACGAGTGAAAAAAATTATGTAAAAGGATATACTGAAGTAATGCTTTAAAAAGAATAAAATAAAATACAGTAATAACAGTTGTAATTAATAAATAAGTACAGTAAATAGCGAAAGTTCACAAGGACAATTGATAAAAAACAAAATTCTGAAAACAGCTATGCTCCATTGTAGCTATGGCTGAGATCAGAGCCTGACGTTGCCCAGGCATTAACACAGTGGGGCCCACATGCAGCCAGCCCACCATAGACGCTCTCTGACCTCTGACTGCTGAAGGGTGAAAACTTTATTCAGACGCATCAGAGACAGAACGGCCTGTATCTGCACCGTCAGCAAACCTCCCGCCAGTGACAGGATCATGCATAATATCTACTGGTATTATAAGAAGGCATCGTCTGTTTATATGTACAGTAGATCCACAGTACGGGTTATTCACGCAGTGTTTGGCCCCTCCGTGTCATAAAAACAGTGTGTGTTAAAAGTGCAGGTGCACAGGGTGCATTGCCTCAAAGAGGCTCTGGTTTTTATGCACTGATTTCATATGATGATTTCAGTTTCATTAGTTTCCCAGTGCAGTTAATGCCCGTCATTACAGTCTGGCTAATTTGTAGCACTGCACCTGTACGCGAGATATTACGCACACATATGCACACACACACACACACACGCACACACACACACACACACACACACGCACTTCTCCGTAAGCCCTGTGTCATAAGCCTCATCACAGAATGGAAACAGAATGCTGGGATTGCTTAACTACATGTTTTTCATCTTAACGTGTATTAATGAGGACGTCCCAGAGCAGAGCTAAAGCATGTTTCTGCCGTAGTGCCTTTGGGTGTCGATTAAAGCGTTTCATCCTTTCTCTGGGAGTTTGAATAAACTGATGCAGCAGGCCTTGTTGGATTAGAGATGATTCATTTTCCCACCAGCACTTCTGATCGCTGCATAAATTTGCCAGCGCTGTCCCAGTTACCGCGGTGATCCCTGTAATTACTCCACGAAAGGTCTCATTCTGCTTTTTCTTTTTTTTTTTTGCGATGGCTGTTGGTTCGCATCACACATTTAAACTGCTCTGTTCACAGAACAGCTGACCGGAGCTAAGCCAGGACTAAGCACATTGTATCCTCGATGTTCTGGAAACTGTTTGAGAAAGCCTTTTCCAAGGGACGGGGGGCGATTACCCAACACGTTCCCTAGAGAAAGGCTATGCTGAAATGTTGTGTTTTCTGTTAGTCCAGAGTATTTTTGCACACGCTCCCTGAACGGTTAAAGGGAACCTCCCCTGGAAAAAAGCATGAATACTAAATGTAGAGAATGGGCAATTAACTGTATTTTTCGATTGATTTTTTAAAAAAAAAATTATGTTTAAAAATGGCCTTTGTTTATGAACACCAGACCTGGGTGAAATACGTATTTGTTTTGGATTCAAATACTTTTCTGTGCTCTGTTGATCTTGCCTGGTGTAACATTTAATTGGTTCCAAATAACCAGACAAGATCAGTAAAGCATAGAAAAGTATTTGAATCCTAAACAAATACGTATTTGACCCTGGTCTGATGTACACAATGGAGCCATGCACTATGGGATTGCTGGCTGTGGGTTTTTTAAAGGGCCAGTTAATTGTTTTTGGTAAGACTGTGATGTGTGGTTTTGAATGGTACCTTTCTGCTTACCTTTGATGAAACTCATTGGGCTGTGGGAATCGCTTGAATTAATTGTCCATTGTACCTGTGCCTTCTGCAAAGTCTGTCCCCCTTGCATGGTATACCTGTTAAATATCCCCAGAATGCATGCCTGTTTTTCAGTCAGTCATTCGCTGGCATTTGTGAACAGCTTCCCGCTGACTTATGCCTCTGTATCCGTGGGGGCTTTAGACCTGAGAAGGATAATGCCTGCTACTTAATGGCAGCTTTGATTCTGCGGCTCGAGCTCTTTGTGTCAGCTGCTGGCAAGGACGGGATCAAGCCTTAAATTGTTTATGGCGTAATATGACAGATGAGACCGCGCATAGCTGCGGGAACCTTTAACTGCAGACACCTGCTCCCCCGGGGACAACACTCAACAGCTGCACATTCACACAGAGTTTTCTGTCCAACTAGATCTGCGTTTGAAAAAGACCCCTGACCACCTATATCCTCTGTAGTATTTGAGTAACAGCTCTGGTCTGTAGTATTTGAGTAACAGCTCTGGTCTGTAGTATTTGAGTAACATAGCTCTGGTCTGTAGTATTTGAGTAACATAGCTCTGGTCTGTAATATTTGAGTAACAGCTCTGGTCTGTAGTATTTGAGTAACAGCTCTGGTCTGTAGTATTTGAGTAACAGCTCTGGTCTGTAGTATTTGAGTAACATAGCTCTGGTCTGTAATATTTGAGTAACAGCTCTGGTCTGTAGTATTTGAGTAACAGCTCTGGTCTGTTATATTTGAGTAACAGCTCTGGTCTGTAGTATTTGAGTAACAGCTCTGGTCTGTAGTATTTGAGTAACATAGCTCTGGTCTGTTGTATTTGCGTAACAGCTGTGGTCTGTAATATTTCAGTAACATAGCTCTGGTCTGTAATATTTGAGTAACCGCTCTGGTCTGTGGTATTTGAGTAACATAGCTCTGGTCTGTAGTATTTGAGTAACATAGCTCTGGTCTGTAGTATTTGAGTAACAGTTCTGGTCTGTAGTATTTGATTAACATAGCTCTGGTCTGTTGTATTTGAGTAGCACAGCTCTGGTCTGTAGTATTTGAGTAACAGCTCTGGTCTGTTGTATTTGGATAACAGCTCTGGTCTGTAATATCTGAGTAACATAACTCTGGTCTGTAGCATTTGAGTAACAGCTCTGGTCTGTTGTATTTGAGTAACAGCTCTGGTCTGTAGTATTTGAGTAACATAGCTCTGGTCTGTTGTATTTGAGTAACATAGCTCTGGTCTGTTGTATTTGCGTAACAGCTGTGGTCTGTAATATTTCAGTAACATAGCTCTGGTCTGTAATATTTGAGTAACCACTCGGGTCTGTGGTATTTGAGTAACATAGCTCTGGTCTGTAGTATTTGAGTAACAGCTCTGGTCTGTAGTATTTGAGTAACATAGCTCTGGTCTGTAGTATTTGAGTAACATAGCTCTGGTCTGTAGTATTTGAGTAACAGTTCTGGTCTGTAGTATTTGAGTAACATAGCTCTGGTCTGTAGGATTTGAGTAACAGCTCTGGTCTGTAGTATTTGAATAACAGCTCTGATCTGTAGTATTTGAGTAACACAGCTCTGGTCTGTAGTATTTGAGTAACAGCTCTGGTCTGTAATATTTGAGTAACAGCTCTGGTCTGTAGTATTTGAGTAACACAGCTCTGGTCTGTAGTATTTGAGTAACACAGCTCTGGTCTGTAGTATTTGAGTAACAGCTCTGGTCTGTAATATTTGAGTAACACAGCTCTGGTCTGTAGTATTTGAGTAACAGCTCTGGTCTGTAGTGTTTAAGTAACAGCTCTGGTCTGTAATATTTGAGTAACATAGCTCTGGTCTGTAGGATTTGAGTAACAGCTCTGGTCTGTTGTATTTGAGTAACAGCTCTGGTCTGTAATATTTGAGTAACATAGCTCTGGTCTGTAGGATTTGAGTAACATAGCTCTGGTCTGTTGTATTTGCGTAACAGCTGTGGTCTGTAATATTTCAGTAACATAGCTCTGGTCTGTAATATTTGAGTAACCACTCGGGTCTGTGGTATTTGAGTAACATAGCTCTGGTCTGTAGTATTTGAGTAACAGCTCTGGTCTGTAGTATTTGAGTAACATAGCTCTGGTCTGTAGTATTTGAGTAACATAGCTCTGGTCTGTAGTATTTGAGTAACAGTTCTGGTCTGTAGTATTTGAGTAACATAGCTCTGGTCTGTAGGATTTGAGTAACAGCTCTGGTCTGTAGTATTTGAATAACAGCTCTGATCTGTAGTATTTGAGTAACACAGCTCTGGTCTGTAGTATTTGAGTAACAGCTCTGGTCTGTAATATTTGAGTAACACAGCTCTGGTCTGTAGTATTTGAGTAACAGCTCTGGTCTGTAGTATTTGAGTAACACAGCTCTGGTCTGTAGTATTTGAGTAACACAGCTCTGGTCTGTAGTATTTGAGTAACAGCTCTGGTCTGTAATATTTGAGTAACACAGCTCTGGTCTGTAGTATTTGAGTAACAGCTCTGGTCTGTAGTGTTTAAGTAACAGCTCTGGTCTGTAATATTTGAGTAACATAGCTCTGGTCTGTAGGATTTGAGTAACAGCTCTGGTCTGTAGTATTTGAATAACAGCTCTGGTCTGTAATATTTGAGTAACATAGCTCTGGTCTGTAGGATTTGAGTAACAGCTCTGGTCTGTAGTATTTGAGTAACACAGCTCTGGTCTGTAGTATTTGAGTAACAGCTCTGGTCTGTAGTGTTTAAGTAACAGCTCTGGTCTGTAATATTTGAGTAACATAGCTCTGGTCTGTAGGATTTGAGTAACAGCTCTGGTCTGTAGTATTTGAATAACAGCTCTGGTCTGTAATATTTGAGTAACATAGCTCTGGTCTGTAGGATTTGAGTAACAGCTCTGGTCTGTAGTATTTGAGTAACACAGCTCTGGTCTGTAGGATTTGAGTAACAGCTCTGGTCTGTAGTATTTGGATAATAGCTCTGGTCTGTAATATCTGAGTAACATAGCTCTGGTCTGTAGCATTTGAGTAACAGCTCTGGTCTGTAGTATTTGAGTAACAGCTCTGGTCTGTAATATTTGAGTAACAGCTGTGGTCTGTAGTGTTTAAGTAACAGCTCTGGTCTGTAATATTTGAGTAACATAGCTCTGGTCTGTAGTATTTGAGTAACAGCTGTGGTCTGTAGTGTTTAAGTAACAGCTCTGGTCTGTAATATTTGAGTAACATAGCTCTGGTCTGTAGTATTTGAGTAACATAGCTCTGGTCTGTAGTATTTGAGTAACAGCTCTGGTCTGTAATATTTGTTGAATGGCGTAGCACTGGTCTCTGCAGTAAATAAATAGCATCGTGCTGGTCTATTGTGTATTTTAATAACATTATAGTGATTTCTGTGATATTTGATTTCCACTTGCTGGTTTCTACAGTATGTCAGTGTCGTTGGAATAGCAGGATGACCCATTAGAATTGCTGAGGCTACAAAAGTCTCAGAAGGTTTGATTGGCAGGGTGCTGCTGAGGTAAGTCTCAAAAGATTTGATTGGCAGGCTGCTGGTCTCGAGCTGTTTGACCTGATCCAATGGCCAGCACGCAGCAGATGGACACAATAAAAGGTTATGAGCGCGTGTCACTTGGCTGAAACCATACAAGATATTTTAATCTCATCACGCTTGGATCTAAATATGTTTTCTCTCTCCCCCCCTTCATTCTCTCCCACTCTCTTTCCTCCCTCCTCCCTTCATCTCTACCCCCCCCCCCCCCATCTCTCTCCCAAAGGCACCTAGGCCTGGATCTTGTCCCCAGAAAAGAGTTTGAGATGGTGGATGCAGATCAAATCAGCGTCTCTGACCTCTACAAAATGGTAGGTGACCCAGGGGTGAAAATATGGGGTCTGTACTTTATTAGGGTCTGCGTGTGCCTGCATTTGACTGTTCTGTGTATTTGTGTGTGTGTGTGTCTGTGTGTGTGTGTGCGTGCGTGCGTGCGCGTGCGTCCACATGTGTGTTTATTAGCGTGCGTGTTTATTAGCGTGCGTGTGTGTGTGCGCGTGTGTGTGTGCGTGCGTGCGTGCGTCCACGTGTGTGTTCATTAGCGCGTGTGTGCGCACGTGTGCGTCCACGTGTGTGTTCATTAGTAACACTGCTCTTATAACCCTGTGACTGTCAGCTGTGCAGTTTACAGCCTGTGGTAGCGCGTGCTCACCAGTGTGCATGCGCGCGTGTGTTTAGGTGCAGGTGTGTCTGTTGGGCATTGGAGATCATTTTAGACACTATGAGTCACCCTGGAGGTGACTGTGGCTGGGAGACCCATTTTCTGTGCAAAGCTCTACAATTAAGACACAGACTCCCACGCAGGTCATTGTCTGAGTGTTTTTGGTTGGCTTATGTACTACTGCATGTGTGATTGACTGGTACTGCTAAACTAATGTGGCAGCCATTAATCCATTGGATTGGCTTAGAGCCGTTTGAGCAGAAAGCATTGAAATGTGGCTATATCTTACTGATTGCTTTTGAGAACAACGGTGGAGAGAGAGAGAGAGAGGTAGATGAAGGCAAAGAGAATGAGGGAACACAGAACTCAGAGTCAGGGTAAAAGGAGAGAGAGAGACAGAGAGAGAGAGAGCGAGAGAGAGAGAGGCTAAAGGAAGTGCCGGAAGGAAGTCTACATATGGTCATGCTGAGATCTGGCAGCTCAAACACAGGAAACAATGACCGTAACTTTAAGGATTTCTAACCATGCTCTGCTGTTGCCTAGCGACGGTGTGCGCCAGTGCTCTTGAGCTAAAAGGCTGTTTTCTCGCTGAAAAATATATCATTGGGTCTGAGATATTCCCAGGAAGGCCCTTTGTACAGCTGTAAGCAGTTTCATCAGCCGCTTCTACAGTAAAACACAGGGTGTCCCCATGGGCTCATTCTATAGGGACCTTAGGCTATTCCACGATTTCTGCTAGAAATCAGGTGTATGTGTGTAATATACTCTACGTGGCCAAAATATGTGGACACCTGACATCCAGCATCCCATCCTAAATTATGGGCATCAATACGGAGTTTGCCCACCCTTTGCTCCTATGTGCAGGCCAGTCAAGTTCTTCCAAACTTATTTTGCTGTGTGCCTGGGGGCATTGTCATGCTGAAACAGGAAAGCGCCTTCCCCAAACTGTTGCCACAAAATTGGAAGCACAGAATCGTCTAGAATGTCACTGTATTAAGATTTGCCTTCACTGGAACTTAGGGGCCTTACCCAAACCATGGAAAACAGCCCCAGACCAAGGGGTGTCCCGATACTTTAGGTCATATACTGTAGTAGCTGTATTATTTTCTCCACAGAAATATTCACAAGTTCAACCCTCAACCAAAAAACACAGAGAAGCCTAATTCGTCACCCAGACTTAAGTCCAATAATCAGACGTAGGGGCCTTTGCCCAAGTGCATTCTCATTGAAATGTGCATTAATGCTGAATATTTGAACCTCTCTGGCTTTTATTAATTTTCCCTGTGTCTGGAGGGGCTGGCCATTGTCTTCCCAACACCTCTGGTCCGACCGCCATTTCCTGGCCCGATATTGAACCTCCCAGTGGCCGGGCCTACCTGGCCTCACAGGTGTCTCTGGAATGCAGCAATGACGATAAGGCAATAACAAAGCACGGATAAAGCGTTTGAAGTCTCACACAGGGACTGAAGTCAAATGAGGTACCGCAGCTGCTGTAAGAAAAACAACTCAAGAATGCATAATGAGGAGAACAGGCCATTCTGCCCATCAATGCTCACCGTTAGCCGAGAGCATGCAGCACTGTATAAAGCCTGGGCTTCAGCACTCCTGGGGTTTCTGCCTTTACCACATGACCTGGCAGACCGCTACATGCAGTAGCAACTCTTAGCTAATTTCCACCTGTACCCCCTTGTCCTACCTCTCACTCAACCATAAAATTGCTTTGCCACATTTCCCAGCATCCTGTTGGCTTCTTAACCTGCGTAACACAGGTTGGCTTCTTAACCTGCTTAACACAGTGCCTAGATCTGACATTGTTCAACTGATTGCCAAGTCTTTTTCCAACTTGAGCAGATTCAAATTTTGTTCCTCTCATAAAATACTCCTCTATGGTCAACGTGAGGCTTTATATTTTTATTTATATCCAGAGTTGCTCGCAGAGCTAATTCCACCTCAGCTTTCTGACAGCCGGACGCAGTTCACATTTGACTTTTGACAGCATTTGAAATTTTGTGATCTGTGAGGCGAGCAGATGGGGAGGTACGAGCCCTCCGCGGCGATGCATTCGCGCGTTTGAGGGTCCTGGTGCTGGCTGGACCTGCGTTTGCAGCTGAGCTGAAATAACAGTCTTAACGGGTAAAAAACAGATTTAGAACGCCGGTTTGCGAAGTGCTGCCCCCCTCATTAGAGGAAAGTGGATGGTGAGAGCGGGTGCAGAATTGGGCCTGACGCCATCGATGCCCAGACGCTAATTGTTATTGTGGAGACGTAGCGCTGTGGCTAATGCAGGGTCTGATGGAGAGAGGTGGAGAGAAGGACAGCGAGACTGTAGCGCTGCGGCTAATGCAGGGCCTGATGGAGAGCGGTGGAGAGAAGGACAGCGAGACTGTAGCGCTGCGGGTAATGCAGGACCTGATGGAGAGCGGTGGAGAGAAGGACAGCGAGACTGTAGCGCTGTGGCTAATGCAGGGCCTGATGGAGAGCGGTGGAGAGAAGGACAGCGAGACTGTAGCGCTGTGGCTAATGCAGGGGCTGACGGAGAGCGGTGGAGAGAAGGACAGCGAGACTGTAGCGCTGCGGCTAATGCAGGGCCTGATGGAGAGCGGTGGAGAGAAGGACAGTGAGACTGTAGCGCTGCGGGTAATGCAGGGCCTGATGGAGAGCGGTGGAGAGAAGGACAGCGAGACTGTAGCGCTGCGGCTAATGCAGGGCCTGATGGAGAGCGGTGGAGAGAAGGACAGCCAGACTGTAGCGCTGCGGCTGATGCAGGGCCTGATGGAGAGCGGTGCAGAGAAGGACAGCGAGACTGTAGCGCTGCGGCTGATGCAGGGCCTGACGGAGAGCGGTGGAGAGAAGGACAGTGAGACCGAGCTGATCAAAGGCCCCAGCGCACGGGTCTCTGCTCTTTCATCCCCGCGGCACATTAGCACAGGCGTCTGCGTCAGCAGCCCAAGGCATTTACTCCAGAGCCTGATGCACAACATCCTTAATGGGTATCATCAGAAATCATTTGCCTGCAAACTAAAGCCAAAGTGTGGTTAATGCAGAGGAAGGAGGGCTATATAAAGGCATGTGTGTGTATGCGCGTGTGTGCGTGCGTGTGTCCGTGTGTGTGTGTGTGCGCATGTGTGTGCGTGCGTGTGTCCGTGTGTGTGTGTGTATATGTGTGTATATGCGTGTGTGTGTGTGCGTGTGTGTGTGTATGTGTGTATGTGCGTGTGTGTGTGCGCATGCATGTATGCGTGTTTTTGCAGGAATAACCTACATTTTCCCTCTTAAAGGTGCTCCATTTTGAGATGGGGATGTGTGTTTCAGCCTAATGCTGTACCATGTTGATAATCATTGTCTGATTACTGAATCCCTTCCCACTGCATGCTAACGTGAGGCACGAATGGTGCTATATATACACGCATGCTTTACAGCCTTCCCACACTGCGCCCCCAGCCACGAGCCCGCAGGCTCGGTGCATTAGCATACAGCCTGCTCACTGGCATCAGTGTGCGAACCCGGCTCACTCATGGGTCACAGGGTCATGACTGCACCCTGAATAACCGTCAGGATTTTTAGGTGTGCCTCCTGTAACGGAAAAATGAGAAATTACTCTTCACATATTTACTTGCTTTTATATAACCTTAAGAAATCATTTAAATTTATTTTCTGTCTAAGAATTATTGGGAATGCTGTGCGTGTTCCTATTTTCCCCAGAAAACTGTCTCTGTATTTTTCCATTGTTTTTAGTCACTGTGACATGATAGCCTTGAAGAAGTCAGAACGTCTAAACAAGACTGTATCTCAGAAATCCAATGTTTTTAACCAGTCAGAGACAAGCTGGAAAACAGTTTGAGACAGACAGGTTTTGGGAAAATTCCAGAACCCGCCTTTCACCTACTTTTAACTGTATAAATGAATGGCTTTTCACCTGTTCTGGGAGCTTTCATACAGACGTGTTGTGGCGCTGTGTGGGTTCTCCTATTCGGCTGAATAAATATATCTGAACGGAATATTGTGTGCAAGTCCGTTGGACTCTTCTCACCGACCGGGGGAAATTAAGGTAATTTCCAACACACTCCTCTGTATTAGATCAGGTAGCCGTTTTTGAAAATGGGTAAGAATCTCTGAATCTTGAAAATGATATAAACAGATGCTGCGCTGGCCCCAGATCAATGGGGTATTTAAAATAATGAGTGGGTACTTATGGACAAACAGGCATTGATTATGCATTCTGTTACAAATTAGCATGTTGTTCATTTTCCTGAACAAAGAAAATCTTGCTGCTCAGCTGCTTGCTGCTCCCCACCCCCACCCCGTCTGCTTCACTGGACAGTCCTTTAGGCTTCAGACAGCCAGTGCAGAGACAGCGGCAGAAGAGATTTGGGTGCTGCCCAGAGGATCGTTACTCCATCGATGAAAGCGGACGCGGCTTCGCAGGGGTGTCCGGCCAGATCAGATTTTTGGCGGGAAGAGGCGGGAGGTGTGAGGAAAATGAGATGGAGCGCCTCCCCACCTCAGCGTTCCCACGGGCCTGGTGAACGCACAGCGCATTGCAGCCCAAAAAAGCCTCGGCAGGAACAGCATGGCTGCTTCCTTATCCCACAACACTAAAAAACCGACTTCTACTTCCACCTTTCCGCTGCTTGACCTGGTGACCAGCCCGTAGACATCCTTCAGCCTGGCTTCCTCCCACTGTCCTTTCTCCCTCTCCTTTTATTAATGTATTTATCTATGGGCTTTTCTGTTTGGTTATAAATGCAATGTGATCTGTTAATTAATCCCGCTCTCTATATGTCGGCCCAGTTGTTATAAAACGGCTCTTAAAAGTCGAGGCTCTTTTCCCTTTTTGGCTGGACCGCGACAGCGGGGCCGGCTCTATAAACGCAAATGTCTGTGACTGACTGAGTGAACGAGCGATGAAGTAACACCATTGGTCAGCCGGATGAACTGTGTTAGGTCCAGCCATACGTACTAGGTTTTGACCTGGTCTTGTTATTTCTCGCTCTCTCGGTTCAGTTCAGATGTACTCCTCTCTTTCTTCTCTTCTCTCTGGCTTGCGCTCGTTTTTGGGTCTGGAGCGGGTGCATGCGAGCGGGGGCCTCTTGCGGGATTGGGATCCCAGGCGGGCGAGCGTAGCGCCTCGCCCGGGTTTTACTGCAGAGACCCGGGCTCTGAACGCGGCGCGGGCGGCTGTGAGAGCCCGCGGGGACACAAGCGCACGTCTCTGTGCTGAGAGGCGGGCGGCGAGCTCGTATGAACTGGAGCGAGCGAGCGGAGAAAGGCAGGAGGGGAGTGAGAGAGAGAGAGAGAGAGAGGGAGAGGGAGAGGGAGATAGTGTGAGAGTGAGTGTGAGAGAGGGTGAGAGAGAGAGAGCGAGAAATAGAGGGAGAGAGATTGTGCCTATCGACAAACGTGGGCGGTTGAGGGTTCTTTTTTTCTCTGAAGGGGGGGAGCTATCGCGTTCTTGCAGGCGTTGCGGGGCAGCCGAAATATCACATACTCGCCTTATCAACCAAAACGCTTCTGGAATGGCGGGTGACTTTGGATGCTTTGGCCTTATTTTTCCCTCTGTGTTCATGCACTGATGTGACCTTCCTCAGTGTCACCGGTACAGTGTGTTACACCAGCATGATGTGACCTTCCTCAATGTCTATGGTACAGTGTGTTACACCAGCATGATGTGACCTTCCTCAGTGTCACTGGTACAGTGTGTTACAGCAGCATGCTGTGACCTTCCTCAATGTCACTGGTACAGTGTGTTACACCAGCATGATGTGACCTTCCTCAGTGTCACCGGTACAGTGTGTTACAGCAGCATGCTGTGACCTTCCTCAATGTCTATGGTACAGTGTGTTACACCAGCATGATGTGACCTTCCTCAGTGTCACCGGTACAGTGTGTTACAGCAGCACCAGGCACTTATCCCAGGCCTCTTCACGAGAGACAGAAAGGAGTACAAGCTGTCGCTGTGGGAGAGACCTTGTTTGAGCTAACTTTAACACCGGATAAGGCTGTATTTAAAGAGTTTGTCGCAAAGCCCTCCAGCCTCATCCAGAACACTGCGGTAATCTTCAGACACCCAACACCCTGAATCCCCATAATTCCTCTTCAGCTCTCTCTCTCTTTCCCTCCCTCTCCCCCTCGCTTTATCGCTCCGTTCCTGGCTTTCGAAGGCCCCCTAACTGCCAGGAACACTTTGGGTGCCATCTGCTAGCGTCTGAATCTCTTCCATCTTCCTTCTCCCGTTGAGACGCGTCCAGGCCGAGGGCGCTCTCCAAAAAAAAAGGAGGACGAGATTTCGACTTTGTGGAATCGTCCCCGGGCCGCGGCTGATGTCACAGACCTTTCGGGCGGGGCCGTCAGGGCCCTACGCACCCACAGACAAGCACCCCGTCCTGCCACAGAGCATCCCGGACTGGCTGGGAAGGGGGCTCTGGGGAGAGCGTTACGCCTCCTAACGATAAAGATCGAGTGGAAGTCATCTGTAGGGAGCTAAGCTGTGCTTGTGATGGCGTTGTGTGTAGTCGTCATGTTTTCTGTCATTTATTATTCCCTATGAAAGCAGAACCGTCAGAACATAACCTATTTATAATATGCACATGTTATTTTGTTCATGTTTTTTCTGTATCACTAATAGCCCCACCTCCCCTTCTGCATGTTCGCTGTATCAGGATGTTTACTCATTCATAAAACCCCAGCTTTGATCCTAATGGTTTTCCCGACTGTAACGGGCCTTGGTGTTTGACACCGTATTATGTCTGTATATTTTGTTGAGATGACTCCATTGGATGAGCTGCTCGTTTCAGTTGCTGAGCGGAGTCTTTTAAGTTCAGAGCCCCGTTTAGCCCCACGCTGAGAACCTTTACCCCCCGCAGAGCGAGATTCCTCTCCGGCGCGACTCTGCACAGCTGTTTCCCCCCACATCTGCATGCTCCGCCTCGCCTGACGCCTGACGTAGGAAACAGTAAGGGGTTCCAGGGGAGGGACTGCGGGTGAAGGGCTTTCACTGAACACCGCCAACACCGCGCCTTAACACTAACACTGCACCTTAACATCAACACCACACCTTGCAGTTAAGTGCAGCGCTAATCCCTCCTCCTGTTTAAATCTCTTGCGGTTAGCGAAGCCCCCGGGGCAGTCTGGGAAAGAGTCGGGGTGTTGACCGCTGGTTTCCTGCTCAGGTTCCCGTACAGCTTGGCTCTCTGCAGCCCTCTCTCGCTTCCACACGTTTGTAAAATGGCCCTGGCTCTGACAGTCCTCTCCGCCCCGGCGGCGTTAGCGCTGTGCGCTGCTCTCTCCGCCCCGGCTGCGTTAGCGTTGTGCGCTGCTCTCTCTGCCCCGGCTGCGTTAGCACTGTGCGCTGCTCTCTCCGCCCCGGCGGCGTTAGCGCTGTGCGCTGCTCTCTCTCTGCCCCGGCTGCGTTAGCGCTGTGCGCTGCTCTCTCTCCGCCCCGGCTGCGTTAGCGTTGTGCGCTGCTCTCTCCGCCCCGGCTGCGTTAGCGCTGTGCGCTGCTCTCTCCGCCCCGGCTGCGTTAGCGCTGTGCGCTGCTCTCTCTGCCCCGGCTGCGTTAGCGCTGTGCGCTGCTCTCTCCGCCCCGGCTGCGTTAGCGCTGTGCGCTGCTCTCTCTGCCCCGGCGGTGTTAGCGCTGTGCGCTGCTCTCTCCGTCCCGGCTGCGTTAGCGCTGTGCGCTGCTCTCTCCGCCCTGGCGGCGTTAGCGCTGTGCGCTGCTCTCTCTGCCCCGGCGGTGTTAGCGCTGTGCGCTGCTCTCTCCCTCCCCGGCTGCGTTAGCCCTGTGCGCTGCTCTCTCCGCCCTGGCGGCGTTAGCGCTGTGCGCTGCTCTCTCCGCCCTGGCGGCGTTAGCGCTGTGCGCTGCTCTCTCCGCCCCGGCCGCGTTAGCGCTGTGCGCTGCTCTCTCCGCCCCGGCCGCGTTAGCGCTGTGCGCTGCTCTCTCTGCCCCGGCGGTGTTAGCGCTGTGCGCTGCTCTCTCTCCGCCCCGGCTGCGTTAGCGCTGAGCGCTGCTCTCTCCGCCCCGGCGGCGTTAGCGCTGTGCGCTGCTCTCTCTGCCCCGGCTGCGTTAGCGCTGAGCGCTGCTCTCTCCGCCCCGGCTGCGTTAGCGCTGTGCGCTGCTCTCTCCGCCCCGGCTGCGTTAGCGCTGTGCGCTGCTCTCTCCGCCCCGGCTGCGTTAGCGCTGTGCGCTGCTCTCTCTGCCCTGGCGGCGTTAGCGCTGTGCACTGCTCTCTCCGCCCCGGCTGCGTTAGCGCTGTGCGCTGCTCTCTCCGGCGCTGCCCCGGGTCACGCTTTCTGTGTTTCGTTTGGACGGAACTGACAGCGAACCCGAGTACCAGCGCTGAACAGAGCCTCCACTCACACGCTGCCCGGGTCTCTGCTGTCTGAGGAGGCACTGGCCCAGTCTAACTCCAGCCTGGTGTCTCTCTCTCCTGCGTTGGCCCAGTCTAACTCCACCCTGGTGTCTCTCCTGCGCTGGCCCAGTCTAACTCCAGCCCTGTGTCTCTCTCTCCTGCGCTGGCCCAGTCTGACTGCAGCCCTGTGTCTCTCTCTCCTGCGCTGGCCCAGTCTGACTGCAGCCCTGTGTCTCTCTCTCCTGCGCTGGCCCAGTCTGACTGCAGCCCTGTGTCTCTTTCTCCTGCGCTGGCCCAGTCTGACTGCAGCCCTGTGTCTCTCTCTCCTGCGCTGGCCCAGTCTAACTCCAGCCTGGTGTCTCTCTCTCCTGCGCTGGCCCAGTCTAACTCCAGCCCTGTGTCTCTCCTGCGCTGGCCCAGTCTAACTGCAGCCTGGTGTCTCTCTCTCCTGCGCTGGCCCAGTCTGACTCCACCCTGTGTCTCTCTCTCCTGCGCTGGCCCAGTCTAACTGCAGCCTGGTGTCTCTCTCTCCTGTGCTGGCCCAGTCTGACTGCAGCCTGGTGTCTCTCTCTCCTGCGCTGGCCCAGTCTGACTGCAGCCTGGTGTCTCTCTCTCCTGCGCTGGCCCAGTCTAACTCCAGCCCTGTGTCTCTCTCTCCTGTGCTGGCCCAGTCTGACTGCAGCCCTGTGTCTCTCTCTCCTGCGCTGGCCCAGTCTAACTCCAGCCCTGTGTCTCTCTCTCCTGTGCTGGCCCCCAGTCTAACTGCAGCCTGGTGTCTCTCTCTCCTGCGCTGGCCCCCAGTCTAACTCCAGCCTGGTGTCTCTCCTGCGCTGGCCCCCAGTCTAACTCCAGCCTGGTGTCTCTCTCTCCTGTGCTGGCCCAGTCTAACTCCAGCCCTGTGTCTCTCTCTCCTGCGCTGGCCCAGTCTAACTCCACCCTTGTGTCTCTGTTCTCTTACAGCACCTCTCCAGCAGACACAGCGTCCAGCAGAGCACAGCTCAGGTACGTGCTGCCCCGCCCCCAGCCCCGCCCTCCACCCTCACTTGCACGCCTCTCTGAGGTCGTCACGGCGATCTGTCTACCTATCCATCAGTTTGTGGAGCCTGTCTGTGCACTTATCTTTCCATCTCTATCCACATTTTCATCTGTCTGCCATGAAAAGTAGTCACACACATACATTAGCAAACCACATACATTAGAAGCACCACCAATAGGTCAACGTCAGCACTGATTGGTGGGCACTGATTGGTGGATACTTTCCGGATATTTCCTGGCACATTCTGCAGGGATCACAGAAGCATAAGCAGACAGCATTCCTAGTTCATTATTCCTGAATCTCTGGGGGCAGCAGTCAGTGGGAGGGGTTTAAACAAGCCGTGAGATCACATGAAAAAGGCAGCTACTGTATGTGTGTGATACACTTCCCATTGACAAATACGCCAATAAAATAAAACACTGTCTGTCTATCTGCATATCTACCTACCTACCTATCTATGTGTCTGTCTGTCTGTCTGAGAGAAGTTATGTAAGCAGACCTCCAAAATAAAGCTTCTTCCTGCTCATAATATGCTTAAAATATGCACATCCAAATACGCAGTAAGCGCCAGTAAGTGTTGCTACAGTATACAGTTTTGGGACTTGTGATGACACTGTTTCACAGTGCACTTTGTAGGACATGCTTGTTCACGGTCGCCTGTCGTCCCGTTTCCAGGGCGACAGCATGCGTCAGCGTCATGGCGATTCTTGCCGCATCCCTGTGCCGCACCACCTGTTCGTCAGCCTGAAGAGCTTCACCTACAACACCATCGGCGAGGACACCGACATCTTCTTCTCCCTCTACGACATGCGGGAGAGCAAGCAGATCAGGTGAGTGGGATTGTGGGAAATGTTTCAGCTAGCTTGGCAGAGAGGTCCTGTGGGGGAGGTCTATGCCAGTCTTTCTGGTTCATCCTACGGCATTCACATGCTCACATAATAAAGACAGACTTGCACACACACACACACACACACACACATGCCAGAACATGCTCATGCACTCACACATGCACGCAGGCAGACGCACACACATGCCAAGACACGCTCATGCAAACACATGCACGCAGGCAGACACTCACACACTCACATACACACGCACACACATGCCAAGACACGCTCATGCAAACACACATGCACACAGACAGACACTCACGCACACACACACATACACATGCACAAACACACGCATGCCAAGACACACTCTTGCAAACACACATGCACACAGACAGATACTCACGCACACACACACATACACACGCATGCCAAGACACACTCTTGCAAACACACATGCACACAGACAGACAGACACTCACGCACACACACACACATACACACGCACAAACACACGCATGCCAAGACACACACTTGCAAACACACATGCACACAGACAGACACTCACGCACACATACACACACACACATACACACGCACAAACACACGCATGCCAAGACACACTCTTGCAAACACGCATGCACACAGACAGACACACGCGCACACACACACACACACACGCACACACAGACACTTGCGCTCAAGGACAGATCTCTATACGCACATACACACACCAAATAGCTTTTATCTGGGAAGGCCTGGAAATGAAGCAGGATGTGATGTGTGAAACCACTTGGTATGGTGCTCATGAGACACTGTGATGCTGACAGTGTTTTTCTGCATCCCCTGAAGGTGATATGTGGTGTGTGAACAACAGTCTTTAACAATAAACAAGCAGAAAGAGTGAAATATCTCAGCAGGATTTTCTGCAAGGAAACTGCATTATCTGCAGTCCATGGTGACGGCGAATTTAGAATCTATATACAGTGCGCTCAAAAAGGCAAAGACAATTTTTCACCAAAGATTTGCTCATTTCATTAGTTTTCTTTTTGAGGTTTACCTTATTGACGTTTCATCTTTGTTTAAAATATCAAAGGTAGTTTCCCGCTTTTGTCTCTCATGATAGTTTGTCAGAGTAGTTTTCCTATAGAGCGCTGGGAGAGGATGTTTCTGCATGATTAAAGAAGAGGCTGGGATGCGTGGATTTGCTCAGGCGGTCGCCGTGGTGACGGCGGAGCTGTTCCGCGGGGCTCTCCGCGCCAGCGCGTCGGCGGCGTTTGGTCTCAGCTGGCGGCGGACAGCCACAGCGCCACGCCTCGCCGCCGCAGGCAGGGGGCGGGAAATGAGCCTCCGTGGGGGGCGGGGCCTCCGCGGGGGGGCGGGGCCTCATTACCGAGCCCTCCCGGCAGAGCGGCAGGGAAACGGGGGAGGGGCCCCCGGAGGCTCCCCGGCCCTGGAGCCCCTCCCACAGGGCCGGAATTAACGATCTGTTTGACCTTGGGGTCCCACGGTGAGGGGGAAACGACCTTGAAACAACAAGACAGCTTTTCTGTTCCATTGAAGTTTTAGCACACCATAGCAACAGAGGCCAGACTTTTTCCCAGGGTTTTCTGGGTAAATATTTAATTATTTAAGACGCATCGACCGGCGCTCTGAGGAGACGTGTTACTGGACCGGGGGCGGGGATCCCCGTGAGAGGGGGTGGGGCCAAAGTGAAAGGATCGGTGGTGCGCGTTTGCCTCGTTTTGTGTTTTGTGAGAGTCAGTGGAACATTGGAGAGATCCGGGGTGACAGAAGTGGGGGGGGGGGATTGGAGGGGAGGGGAGGGGAGGGGGGCGATGGGGAGATTGGCAGCTGGAGCAAGGCCCCCCCCCCCCCCCCCATGGGACCGTTCCGTTTTTCCATTTCTGCTGACAAGACGGAGGGAGGGAAAGAAGGGGTTTAATGGGGGGGGGGGGGGGGGGGGGGCTGAGACAGCATGTGCCGAATCCCACTACATTCCCCCTCCACCGGAATGTGTTCCTTTACCATGTTCCCCTATCTGACCCTCACAAACATTCCTGTATCCATGTATTATGAAGGTACATTGATACTGTCATTTATTCATGGTATATTTACAAATGTATTTTTCACAATTTGTAACATTTTCTTGTAGTATATTGCATTTCTGTACAGGTTTCTCAAGGGTTTTACCATGTGGCACCATCAGTATTTCATTACCAGTATTTCAGCCATACATGCAGACCTATGAGAGAAATATATATACATATATATGTGTGTAAGATATATCATATGTAAGATATAAACCATGACATGTTGTGCATATACAAGAATATATGGCAGGACAGGGTGGTCCTGTGTGGAGTAGCATATATTCCTATCTCTGGCTGTCAGTCTGAGTTCTGCTGTTTGAGTGTTCACTCCTCCAGGTCTGGACCTGGGCCATGTTTCAGAGCCCAAACCCCCCCCCCCCCCCCCCCCCCGCCCCCCCCCCCCGTCTGTGCCCACCCACAGGACTGCACCGCCTCAAACAGGAAGACAGGATGTATAGATTTATCCCTTCGCTGTGTCTCTGCTCACCCCCCCGCAGTCGCTCACACCCGCACACACTCACACGCTTTTATACCCAACGACGATGCATCCTACTCAACACGCGCCCTCACCTCGCCCTCCTGTGGGCCGGGAGTGGATCCCTCAAATGGGATTTTTTTTCACGCCCACTTTCGCCTCGGTAGTGTAGGTTGTTATAGTAACTTGGAGCCTGTTAAAGACATAACCCAGAACAGCTAAAAACGGCTCTGTGTTGTGATTCACTTCCCCCTGACCCGCCTCTCCCACACACACACACATACACACACACATGCACAGACAGACACATGCACTCATGCATGCACACAAGTCTCCCACACACACACACACACATACACGCACACTCATGCATGCACACACACACACATGCACACACACTCACAGACACACGCGCACACTCATGCATGCACACAAGTCTCACACACACACACACATACACGCACACTCATGCACACACACACACACACACACACACACACACAAATGCACGCACACACACACATGCACAGCAGACACATGCACTCATGCATGCACACAAGTCTCCCACACACACACACACACATACACGCACACTCATGCATGCACACACACACATGCACAGACAGACACACGCACTCATGCATGCACACAAGTCTCCCACACACACACACACATACACGCACACTCATGCACACACACACACACACACACACACACAAATGCACGCACACACACACACACACTGCACAGCAGACACATGCACACATGCATGCACACACACACCACTCCCACACACACACACACACACACAGACAGACAGAATGGAGCTCATGCATTTCACAAAAGTCTCCCACACACACACACACACGCACACTCATGCATGCACACACACACACACACACACACACACACACTCATGCATGCACAAAAGTCTCCCACACACACACACACACACACACAGAGCTCTGTGGCTGGGGAGCTGTTCTTCAGCACCGCGACCCTGGACCTGCATTCATAAACCCTTTCTGAGCAGGCCTACTGATCCAGGGTCAGGGTTCCCCGTCCACATCCTAACCACGTCCATTATAAAGCGCAGCGTGAAGCTGATCTGAGATCAGGGCCCATCCCTCAGAAGGAGTCCTGACCTCGTATCACGTTTCCCCAGTTCATACACTGACCTTATTCAGTGTGATTTGAAAGGCCATACAGATCCTAGATAAACACACCCTGTGCTGATACTGCATGAATGCAAGCTGAGGAATCAGGCTACCTCACTACCTCTCTCTTTCGCTCTCTCTCTGTCTCTCTTTCTTTCTCTCTGTCTCTGTCTCTCTTTCAGCTGCGGCTGACAGTTCTTATTCCCTCTTCTGCCTCACAGCACCAGTAATCAGCGAAATCACTGCGAATCTAAATAGTTAGGATATCGCAGACAGACGGGAAAAGTAGCAGAGTTAAATCTGTCCCTGGTAGCTCCTGAGAAGTAAAGGGCGGGGCTCAGCCAGAGCTCTCAGACTGCATATGCACTTCAATCAAGCCACCGGGTTAGGCCGACACGTCTCTCTAAGGCTTTTTTGCTCACTTATAGGGCAAATGAATGTAGGAGGTTCCTGCCAATCAATGAGCTTTTTTAAGTGATTGACACTCCTAGCTATGATTCATTGATTAGAACCCTTTTTAAATTCCTGTTCTTTCATGCCGAATCTCTGTTGGGTCTCACTTTTTTCAGTCAGTTCAGTTCAGTAGCGCAAGAACATATCAAACTGTGGTAAAACAAACCGTTGCTGCTTCGAGATGATCCACCAGCGTGGTAATAAAAAAAATGAAGATGATTAATTGTTTTTCATTTCATGACCTAAAAAAATCGCCAGGATGCAGCTGACGGTTTTGTTCCAAATATAGTCAAATGTTTTAATCTCCCAGGGCCTAAAGCCAAGACTTTGAATTCCATTGCTTGTGCAGTTTTATAAATGATTTCATTTATGTCCTGAAAGCTATTTTGTTAACCTAAATTCATGAAAGTGGGGTTGTTGATTTGGAGATGCACAAGCACAATACGTACTATACTTGAAGAGACCACTTGGTTGCACACGTGTTTGCTTCTGCAGTAGCTGCCCTTGTTTTATAAACTATGCTTCATGTTTATGTCGCTGAGCCTTCCGTTTCAGTTAACTTACCGGGAAAACCCGCGTCGCCAGGGTGTCCTATCATCGCCGTATTAGGCTAAACAGAAACTAACGTTGAATCATAAGTCAGTACTTTAGTAATTAGTGGCCGTGGTAATAGATTTAAGGCTTTCCTTCTTCTCCTGGGCTGTAGCCTCCGGACTCTTCTGTGAGAGCTTGCTCCACAGACAGGCTCGCCGAGGATGCTGGGAAATTATCCCAAATGAGTCAGCACCGTGAGTCAGAGACAGAACGTCTCGCAAACCGCTTCTAAATTTATTCGTGTTCTTTCCTTTAATGAGGAGCAGAGACAGGCACGCTCCACTGTGAGCGAGACTCCGAGTTTAATTTGCCGTTATTTCAAGGTTGCGAGGCTGTCAAGTTTGGAAGATTGGAAGCGCGTGTTTTTTTTTAAAAAAAAGGGATTTTCCTGAAGAGCACAGTTCAATGGCCCAACTATTTTTCTAAAGTACTGTAGCTCTTGGCCATAACTTCTTGTGCTCCTTGCAATATCCTCTGACCGCAACACATTTACCAAGAAAGCGGCAAAGAAGCAGTGACGTTATTTTACAATTGGACCAGAATTAGACTAATATCAGGCATTCCCAGGTAGCCTATACTGTAATATAAAAAGACTGTGTATTGTGATTTATTCGTGGCCACTTTTTACATTCTGACATTCTCCTCAGCGCCATAATGAAATTAATGGCAGAGGACTTGCTCGCAGTTTTGAGTCATGCTTTTGACTACAAAGAACTGTCGCCCAAAATATTCCCCTTTGTTTGAGACTGTTCGCATATACCAAATTTAAAGATATAAATATGAACCTTTCATGCAATGATGGTGCTTTTTGCCCCCAAAGTGCCTGGCTGCCTGCACATACAAACCAGATCGAGGATGCAGCGTTTTAAAAACCTGGAATGTCTACAGACCGCGCCCCAAAATGAAAAAGGGGGGGGGGGGGTCATTTGTCAATTTATATTGCTTGCTTCATGTCTACTTTACTGAAATCAAAATGTGGCCGTACAGCTTTAACATTCTGCAAACAATAATTCTTACAAACTAGCCCGATTATGCATTTACTAAATAATAAAGCTGCAATATATTCGTATTTACCCACCCGCCGTTCGTACGGAATAAAGAACAGTTCCTTTCGGTATGTTTAGGTTTGTTACGGAATTAAAATAGCGGCTGACACCGTCGCGCCGGAGCGCTGCAGTGCAGTTTCACAGGCAGGTGGAGCCCGTTTTGAGACCGGGGGGAATTTCTTTCTGCTCTCAAACTCCAGTCTCCCCGGGTGCGTGGCAGTGTGAAAATCGGAGTAGGTTTTCTTTTCCCGAGGGGCCGAGCGCTTTCCCAAAGACGTACAGACCCGCACATCGGGGAATACTCTCTGGGTGGAAGCGTCTCTCGTCGGCTCGGCGCTGCCGTGGTGGAGCCGCACTCGCATCCGCAAATAAGAGGACGCGAGTGCGGCTTCCAAGCGAAATAACGATCGCTTCTGAAAGATGTACAGCCATATGCACTTAAGACAGTGGTCTCTTTTTAAAAATATTTTTTTTTATCGCGGTCGCTGATATTGCTGTCCGTCCAGTGCAGCTGTTAAGGTTATTGACTTGCCTTGATGTTCTTGGATCTTAAATCCGGTCCTCGCCTCGCTCGTTGGTTTGCGTGGGAATAACGACCTGTGGTGTCGTTAGATTCCACAGCGTCTTCTGCCCCTGTGTGAGCGCGTGTGTTTGTCCTCGTTATAGTTTCCTGAATTCAGGCTTCAGAGGTGAAATAATGGCAGACCTGTATTAAGTCAACACGTCTAATATCAGTATTTTTTTTGTCTTCAGAAACTGCCCTGAACTCAGAGACAAGCTGAAGAAAGAAACAAGCAAGACAAAACCCGGAAACAATTATTTTTAATTGCGAGTTTAATCCAAAGAGAAATGTCAGTTGAATCCAGGGCATTGTGGGTAACTGGTAAAATAATTATCTTCCTATAAAACGGGGTTCCCAAACTCGGGGCCCCCCTGTATATGCTGGTTTTTGCTTCAAACAGCCACAATCCCAGAATTTTAACAAGCTGTTATTTTTTCTTAATGAGGTTCTTTTAACATTTAGAGGGGTTCTAAAGCCACATTATGTCCAAAATAGCCATGCATGCCATAAATAATACAATTCTTATTGTGTTATATTGCAAATAATTACGTAATATGGGTAAAACTTCAAATTAAAGAGTGAGGTGAATCAATAGGCTCCTAAGTGGTGAATGTTTGGACACCTGGCCACTAAAACTAACCATTTGGAAGAGAGTGAAGAATTCAAAGACAAAGCAAATGACAACGAGTCAAGCCTGCATTTAGTTAATTAGTTAATAAGGGAAAAAATATGAAAGAAATTCAAGAACCTAATTAGGAGCCTATTGATTGATTTGTCTTTCATTACATTTCAAGTTACCTCTTTATGTAGTGCAATGTAACACAATCTCAGTATGGGAATTTTATTCTTTGTGGAATTCAAAACTATTTCAGACATAATATGGCTTAAGAGGGTAAATAATCCCTCTAATTAAGAAAAATTAGCAGCTTTGCAAAATTATGGGATTGCAATTGTGGGTGGAACGAAAACTAGTATACACAGAGGGCCCCTGAAACCAAGTTTGGGAACCACTGCTATAAAAGAGATAGCTATCACGTTACTAGTGAGCTCTATTAAGCGCAAGTTTTCAGAGCCGCTTTCCTTTGCTCGCTTGCTTGGCTTGTTTAAATGGCTGTTCCTGCTAAATTGATCTGCTCAGGAGAGAAGCGGTAAATTGAAGTTATGGACAAGCGCTGGTGGAGTCCGGTTACACGGTCTATCCCCGGGCCGTGCGGCCGTCTGCCAGTGCATGCAGGGTGCTGAGGGGTCTGGGGTGGGCGTGGGGCGGGTCTGGGGCGTGTCATAGGATGGGTACTACCTGCCACCCTGACGAGATTAAACCCACACGCTGCTCCTCCCGTCTCCGCGGCTACGGGGCACAGGGGTGGGGGGGGGGGGGTGTTGGAGGGTAGGGTAAACGAGGAAAATAACACACTGAAAACAATGGCCTTATTGAGCAAACGTTTGTTTGCGTGTCCGCCCTGACCCTGGCAGTGTGGGGTCCGATTGATTTCCTGAGCAATGCGGGAAATTGGCCTCACAGGACCCTGGGTAACGGACGCCAGGAACGATCCAGCGGGCAGCTCGCTGCTTTAAGGATGGCACTGGCATCGGGAGTCTGGATCGTTTCAGCACGGTGCTCCGTGTGCCCGGGCAGTGCACCCATAAACCCATCCCATCCCGTGCATAAGTGATCTCCGATTTGGATCCTTACAGTCATTTCCATAATGAGGATAATAACACTTCTTTTAGTTTTCTTATATTGCCAATATGGGTCCTCAGCTGTGAGTTGTAATGATGAGAGGAAATGTAATGTGTGCTTCCCCATTTTCTCTAATAGGTATTTTATGCCCCCCCTCCCTCCCCCCCAGACTAAAGTTAATGGAGTCTGTTCCTAACTGCCACATTTTAGAGGGCTTCCCGTTGCTATGAGAGGCTGGTGCGGATCTCCGCGGGGTGTGTTCGGGGGGACACGGGAAAATCGGGGCGCACACCCTGCCTAGATCCCGCTTTGTGACCCAGCCCTGGAACAGCACCAGGGGGTAAAGAATGGAGACAAGACTGTTGTGATGTCATTATGCAGCAGAAAACTGAGAGGAGCTCCACCAATCACAATGTACGTTGGTAGCAACCAAAAAAAAAAACAATGTTGATTGGCGGATACTTTTTACCTGCTTTCTGGCTAAAACTCACGGAGTGCCAGGTAGTGTAGGGAGGAGGCATCTTCCAGTCATCTGTGGTGTTGTTCCGTTGGTGTTTTCTGATGTGCTTTGTGATTGGTGGAGTTCTCCGTTTTGTAAACTGATGTCACAACTGGTTCATCTCTGTTTCAAGACTGTGCCTTGACTGGGGCGAGACAGGTGGTGCTGTCTCTATCGATCGTTTACACTGCTGCTTTCTAAAGTCTCCGCCCAGATGGGATGCACTGCTGTTCTCGGTGCAGGAAGGTCGATTTTGCCCGAGGCTGTACGCAAGCAGCCAGGGATGTCTAACATGCAACTTTAACATGGGCTGTGGTAATGCGTCAGTTGAATTGAACAGTGTCATTTAGAATGCAGGTCCAGGATAACTTGTGAATTACAATTTTTTAATTAGGATCAGAGTTCCCTTGGTCATGGCTATGCCCCAAAACTCAACCCCCCTCGAGGAACAGTTTAAACCATTTCCCTTTTCTCTCTCATGTGTTGGTATTCTTGTCCCTTCTGAATTTCTTGACCTATTCTCAGTAAAGATTGTATGAGATTTCTCTCTTTTTTTTTCCTCTTATTGGCCTGGGGGGAAGGCTGTGGAATTAGAAGATTGCTCTGTACATTAATGAAAGTTTAATATCTCAGTTAGCAGAGATTTCTAGATTATTATTGCATTTAATCAGTTCGGAAATGTCCCTTCCTGTGTTGTAGGCCCCTGGTCTCTGGGTTAAGGGGCATAGTTTGGCTAATCGCTGCTCCGTGCCTCCGCTCCGCTGACAGCTCTGTCCTTCTGTCTTTCAGCGAGAAGTTCATGGTCAAGCTGAACAAGAACGGCGGACCCAAGAACCCGGAGAAAGTCGATCGTCTGTGCGCTCTCTTCACGGTAACGATGACATCGCGAGCAGGGAAAGGGCGCCGTTACGATGATCGTTTCTGAACGCTGAAGTGATGAGGCTTTTTTAACCCCACAGGATTTGAGCAGTAAGGACATGAAGCGGGACCTCTACATCGTCTCCCAGGTCATAAGAACCGGTAAGCTGCTCGCCGATGTTTCCGAATCAGAGCTGAGCTGAGCCGAGCCGGCGCCTCCTGTTCGGCAAATCGGGAGGAATGTTCCCTGCTGCTCCCGCCCACGCGCTTCACCCGCCAACCCGCGCGCTGCGTCATTCGCACCTCCGACGCTGTTACGCAACCCTCGCTGCGTTGCGGTCTCCGTGGCGGGGGGGTGGCGAGCGAGGACGGCGTGTCTTTTTACAGCGGCGTGCCCGTTAGCGTCCACGTGCTCGTTGGCATTGCCGTGCTCGTTAGCGTCCACCGTTAGCGTCCACGTGCTCGTTAGCGTCGCCGTGCATGTTAGCGTCCACGTTAGTGTCGCCATGCTCGTTATTGCCGTGCTCGTTAGCGTCCACCGTTAGCGTCACGTGCTCGTTAGCGTCGCCGTGCTCATTAGCGTCCACCATTAGCGTCCACTTGCTCGTTAGCGTCCGCCGTTAGCGTCGCCGTGCTCGTTAGCGTCGCCGTGCTCGTTAGCGTCCACGTGCTCGTTGGCATTGCCGTGCTCCTTAGCATCCACCGTTAGCGTCCACGTGCTCGTTAGCGTCGCCGTGCTCATTAGCGTCCACCATTAGCGTCGCACTTGTGTTAGCGTCGTTAGCGTCCACGTGCTCGTTAGCATCGCCGTGCTCGTTAGCATCCACGTGCTCGTTAGCGTCGCCGTGCTCGTTGCGTCGCCGTGCTCGTTAGTGTTGTCACGTTCGTATACATTGCCGCG
The DNA here is from genome assembly GCA_025169545.1 of Anguilla japonica. Taxonomy (NCBI): domain Eukaryota; kingdom Metazoa; phylum Chordata; class Actinopteri; order Anguilliformes; family Anguillidae; genus Anguilla; species Anguilla japonica. The sequence continues at coordinate 1,764,870 of CM045895.1, forward strand.
ACTGTTAGCTTTGCCGTAATCCTTAGCGGTGCCACGCTCAGTGGCGCTCGTCTCCAGTTCTTCGCCCGAGAAAGGCATTCGGATGCCTCTGGCTCATCTGTCACCACCCAGAGGTGTGGAGAGCAATAGAGGGTGATGGAGAAAGAGAGAACGAGAGAAGAAAAGAGGCTCTCTTTTCTGTGAGCTGGCCCGGCTGCCAGTGATAGAAGCCTTTGATCAGGCAGGGGCTGGCACTCAAATCTGTAATCAACGGGTAGAGGAGCACCTCACTGAGGCCTGGTGGTGGGCAGCCAGCTCTGTTCCTCACACACACACACTCACAGACACACATACACACTCACACACACACACACTCACAGTCACACACATACACATACCCACCCCACACACACACCCCACACACACACACATGCATACACACACCCCACCCCCCACCACATACACATACACACACATACTCACACACACACCCCACTCCCCCCACACACAAACACACACCCCACCCCACCCCCACCACACACACACACAAACACACCCCCACCCCCCACTACACAAACACACTGCACTTACACACACATACCACACACCACACACACAACCCCACCCCCCCACCACACACCAACACACACACACACACACACACACTCACACTCCCCCCCCCCATACACACACACACCACACCCCCCACCACATAAACACACACACACACACCTACTTCCCACCACACACACACACACACACACACACACACCCCCACCCATACACACACACACTCACACACACACCCCCCACCACATAAACACACACACACACACCACACCCCCACCACACACACACACACACACACACACACCCACCCACCACCAACACACACACACTCACACACACACACCCCCACCACCCACACACACACACACACACACACACCCCCCTCTCACACACACACTCACACACACACACACACACCCCCCCACCACGCTCCCACCACACACACACACACATACACACACACACACTGATTCCCATGCTGGGGTTGCTATCGAGACGGCCTGGGCCAGAGGGGAGATGGGAGAGAGCTCGGTGCGTAGATCAGGAGAGCAGGCAGCCGGATGTGGACATCTGAGCTGAAACTCATTATGCAAAATGGCCGCCATGTGAATGCCACCCTGGGCCTTGCTTCTGGGCCTTCCTGAGTCCAGGGCCTCCGCATAACCTCTGGATCACTGAACCCACATCTGCAGAGGCACAGTCCCGATCACCGTCAGGAGGGCTGTGATGTCACCGTACACAGATAAAAAAACAGAGAATTGCTGGTTCCTGTTAATTCCCACAGGCATCCCAGAAGTATCAACTGAGACTGTTTCTGTTGGTTTTTTACCAAACTATGCCTTGATTAGCAGAGCTTCTGTCTCTTTTTTCTGTGAGTAAGGTTACATCATGACTGTCGTATGCTTATCTGAATGTCCCCAAGGCACATCGGGAGGTTGCTAATGTATTACGGAGCAGCTCATAGTGTGTCACTGCATTGTGAATGGCACAGATGCTAGATTATATTCGCCACTGCAGCATATTTGAAGAGTTTGTCTAATCCAGAGGGTGTGCTGTCATTTTTCCCAGCTGTCTATTGTCTGTATGTAAACATACATGCATTGCAAACTGTGCTGACAGAAACAGGAAATCCTGTATTCTAGGTCTAATAAGAGAGAGATGGATGCGGAAGAGGATGGATGGGAAAGAGAATATGGGGAAGAGGGTGGATGGGGAGGATGGTGGATGGGGAAGAGAATAGATGGGGATGAGGATTGATGGGGTGGATGGTGGGGAAGGTGATGGGTGGGGAAGAGGAGGGATGGGAAAGGTGGTGAATGGGGAAGAGAACAGATGGGGTAGAAGACTGATGGGGAAGGTGGTGGATGGGGAAGAGGGATGGGGAAGAGAATAGATGGGGAAGAGGACTGATAGGGAAGGTGGTGGATGGGGAAGAGGAGGGATGGGGAAGGTGGTGGATGGGGAAGAGGGATGGGGAAGAAGACTGATGGGGAAGGTGGTGGATTGGGGAAGAGGGATGGGGAAGGTGATGGATGGGGAAGAGGGATGGGGAAGGTGGTGGATGAGGAAGAGGGCTGATGGGGAAGAGGATGGACGGGGAGCAGGGTTGAGGGTGCGGTCCTAACCCCGGTGTGGCCTGCAGGCCGGATGCTGCTGAACGACTCTAAGAAGGGCCCGCCCCACGTGCAGTACCGCCGGCCGTACGGCTGCGCCGTGCTGGCCATGAGCGACGTGCTGCAGACCATCGCCGAGCTCAAGGAGGAGAAGGACTTCGTGCTCAAAGTCTACACGTGAGTGTCTCTTCACTGCACGCGCACACAATCTCACACACATGCACTCACAATCTCACACATATACACACACACTCACACGCACACAATCTCACACGTGCTCACACACACACACACACACTCACTCACTCATACACATGCACACACACACACACACACACACTCACACACACACACACACACACACACACACACACATGCGCACACTCACGCACACACACACTCACTCACACACACACACACACACACTCACTCACACATGCACACGCACACACACACACACAGACACACACTCACATGCACACACACTCACACACACACACACACACACACACGCTCACTCACACACACGCACACACACACACACACAATCTCACACGTGCTCACACACACACACACACACACACAAACACACTCACACACACATTCGCACACACACAATCTCACATACATGCACTCACAATCTCACATACATACACACACACACGCATGCACACATGCACACACACCCTCTCACGCACACACGCACGCACAAACACACTCACTCACACACACATTCGCACACACACAATCTCACACACATGCACTCACAATGTCACACACATACACACACGCATGCGCACATGCACACACACCCTCGCATGCACACACACACACATGCACACACACACACACACACACACACACAGTGTTTCTCCCTGCAGTTACCTGTCAGTAGGATAATGAAGGGCAGTTGTTCTCCTGACAGTATGATCTCGTGGGCGTGCTGAAACTCATGTTCTCTCAGGCAGATCCATCAGCGGTTCTGATGTGACGAGCTACAGCGCCGCGCGCTCGTAATGTCAATGGGACGCACGTGTTCCATCCATGTCATGAGAGAACAGACACGTCCCCTTTTTCTCTGAGATGAAGACATTAACTGAGCGAAATGACCCAGGCCCGAGCGCTTCCCTCCTCGTTTTTCCACACGCTTCTCTTTTCCCTGCCAGACCATTTTCAAAAGCACTCTATTTTCAAAAAGAGGTGTTGATGGAGATGCTAAAGTGCTTCTGTGCGACTCCCATTAGTGGCCACTAGTATCTGCGGACTGATTAGAATAAATGCGTTTGCGTGTTGCGTTTGCCGCCGACGAAGAGCCATAGCTCTTCATCGTTGTTCTAGCTCATTTCCATAAATTCTGTTTCCTCTCCTTTCCTGGCCTTCCCTAGAGTTTTTATGATTAAAGGGGTAGTTCACCCCAAAAACCTCTCCTTTCAAACCTGTAGAGTGGTAATCTGTTGATGCGAATGGTAATGTAAGTCGATGATTAAAAAAAGTCAATGCAGTGGAGTTTGAAGTTGGCACGTTAGCATGTGAAAGTGCCCTGCAGGATGTGACATCTCCCATGGAGAAGCAAAAAGACTGATTGGTTCCCGTAGCTCTGGACCTCAGTGTTCTTTAGCTTGGCAGGGTAATCTCAGCATTTTATGTGTCACAAGGCTTCACTCTCTGACTACACAAGCAACATTGGCAACACTTGTGTAGTTATACTGGTCATGCTTGTGAAAAAGAAAATTTGAAAGATCCTGCTTTTGGGAGAACTGCCCCTTTAAGTAAAGGGGTGTTTGTGTTCTTTTTTGCTTAGACATTAGTACAGCACATGGTGTACAGCTCAGTGTGGTATGCGATTCAGGGCCTGAACATCTGTTAGTCCCCCCCCCCCCCCCCCCCCCCCCCGTGTTTTTTTTTTTTTGTGATCGCCCTGGTTTTTCTTCCACCTCACGCCCCCCCCCCCCCCCCCCCCGGTACATATGCAGTGGAGCTCAGAGACGTGTGACACTTTGATGTTGTCTTGGGAACCGAAGGGAGAGGGTCTACTGTGATTCACTACGATGCAGAGGCAGTCCGGCTGTCGGGAAACAGTGGCCATTCGGGCTCTGCCTGAGCTTGCGCGAGCACGGGTGTGTCCAGGATCCATGAGCACTGCGGAGTGCAGGAGGCCATTCGGGCTCTGCCTGTGCTTGCACGAGCACGGGCGTGTCCAGGATCCATGAGCACTGCGGAGTGCAGGCGGCCATCACGGCTCTGCTGAGTGTTCCATCGATGGGCCCGTGAGCTTACGTTCCTTCTGTTACACAAGCAGCTCGCTGTGAACATGCAGGTCACCTCTTCAGAGTCTTCCTTTCACTTGAGAAGCTTTCATGTTATTAAACAGTAGTGAAGTGGCTCTACCCGGGCCAACTACCTTTAAATCCTTGCCTTTCATTCTGTAGCAGCCTAACCTTTGCTTACAGGTGGATGTGTAGGTGGACGTCACCGTTTTGAAACTGATGGATGCGTTCAGTGTAGTATAACAGCTAGTGGACCGGGTTTGCAGGCTCAAATCCCTGTAAGGGCTGTAGTTTGGTCTCTTGGTACTCAGCAACCAAATTACAATAAATAATGAAAAAGTATCTAGAAAACTAGCAGCCGTTAGTGTTTCACAATGGCTCCTCCACAGTCCTCACAAACACAGCTCCAGCACAGTCCTTTCAAACGCAGCTACAGCACAGTCCTCTCAAACGCAGCTACAGCACAGTCCTCTCAAACGCAGCTACAGCACAGTCCTCTCAAACGTAGCTCCAGCACAGTCCTCTCAAACGCAGCTACAGCACAGTCCTTTCAAACGCAGCTACAGCACAGTCCTCACAAACACAGCTCCAGCACAGTCCTTTCAAACACAGCTCCAGCACAGTCCTTTCAAACGCAGCTACAGCACAGTCCTCTCAAACGCAGCTACAGCACAGTCCTCACAAACGCAGCTACAACAGTCCTCTCAAACGCAGCTACAGCACAGTCCTCTCAAACGCAGCTACAGCACAGTCCTTTCAAACGCAGCTACAGCACAGTCCTCACAAACACAGCTCCAGCACAGTCCTCTCAAACGCAGCTACAGCACAGTCCTCTCAAACGCAGCTACAGCACAGTCCTCTCAAACACAGCTCCAGCACAGTCCTCTCAAACGCAGCTACAGCACAGTCCTCTCAAACGCAGCTACTGCACAGTCCTCTCAAACGCAGCTACAGCACAGTCCTTTCAAACGCAGCTACAGCACAGTCCTCACAAACGCAGCTACAGCACAGTCCTCTCAAACGCAGCTCCAGCACAGTCCTCTCAAACGCAGCTACAGCACAGTCCTCTCAAACGCAGCTACAGCACAGTCCTCTCAAACGCAGCTACAGCACAGTCCTCTCAAACGCAGCTACAGCACAGCCTCTCAAACACTGCCGCCCACCTGTTTTAGGCGAGGCAAGGTCATGCGCAGCTGTCCCTCTACTGTGGTACTGTGGATCTTTTTTTTTTTTTTTGATCAAATGCTTCAATACACCATTTAATTCCAAGGTACTTGCAAGAAGCAGTTGCTAGCAGGTTATCCTCAATTTCAGAACCAACCAGAATCTGACCGTGTAATTTATTCCAGGATTCTGCTCAGTCCATCAGAGCATTAATCCCGCTTGAAGCTCTCTCTCGTTGGATGTCCTTCTCAGAGTGAGGCGTTTTAAAACTGCAGCGTAGTGCTGGAAGAGGAACCTTTCCCAGCTCAGTTACACAGATCCACTCAACACTGTCCACTCAACACTATCCACTCAACATTATCCACTTCACACTGTCCACTCAGCACCATCCACTCAACACTGTCCACTCAACATTATCCACTTCACACTGTCCACTCAGCACCATCCACTCAACATTATCCACTTCACACTGTCCACACAACACCATCCACTCAACATTATCCACTTCACACTGTCCAGTCAACACCATCCACTCAACATTGTCCACTCAACACTATCCACTCAACATTATCCACTTCACACTGTCCACTCAACACCATCCACTCAACACTGTCCACTCAACACTATCCACCCAACATTATGGACTCAACACTGTCCACTCAACATTATCCACTTCACACTGTCCAGTCCACACCATCCACTCAACCCTATCCACTTCACACTGTCCACTCAACACCATCCACTCCACACTATCCACTCAACATTATCCACTTCACACTGTCCACTCAACACCATCCACTCAACACTGTCCACTCAACACTATGGACTCCACTCAACATCGTATGGACTCAACACTGTCCTATCAACACTATCTACTCCACACTGTCCACTCAAAACTGTCCACTCAACACTATCTACTCCACACTGTCCACTCAACACTGTCCATTCAACACTGTTCACTCAATATTATGCACTCAACACTGTCCACTCAACATTATCCACTCCACACTGTCCACTCAACATTTTGTTCACTCATTGTCAACATTTTTTCTTATAAGAGAACATTCAGCTTTACTGCACAGGCCGTTCACTTCATAGCCAGTGGGGGAGCATTATTCATCCTGATGCATTTCCTAGTCGCACACTCAGTTCAGAGCCTTTACTGCCCCCAGTCACCCCACTGACTGAAGAGACAAACAGAGATATGCACCTTCCTCTTAGACCGGGCAAATGATTCAGACCTGAGGTTAGACGTCACAAGCAGAGGCAGTTTGGGGATGACTGTGAACTATTTTGCGTACACCTCTCGTGTTCGTTAGCAGGAGTAACGATGAGTTTGAAGTCCCAGCTCTTCTGAATACAGAGTACAGTATACTGATGAGTACTGTAAACATGCAGTATTCTTGTCTGCGTGTTTAAAGCTTTTCGCACGGCTAATTGAACCATCACCTAAAGCTAAAGCTTGGTCTGGAAACTTGGTCTAGGCTAACTTCCTGGGGCTCGGAACTAAGGAGACATTTACTCTGTGTGCACACAAACGACAGAGCTGATATTGTAATATTACTGGTGAGTTACTCCAGACAGATAGGTGAAGGTAAAGGGACTGGAGAAAAGTGTGGCTAAATGGCTCAGACTTATGGGTTTCCCTTTGATATTTTAATTCAGAATTAGTTAGCGTTAGTGAGAATGCTGAATTATTTTCCATGTCAAAGGTTACACCTCTTAGCATTTACAAAGGGCATTCAAACTGACATAAATGCTATATGATACAATGGCCTTAGATGGGATTGGTCTGATTTTAAGTTTGAGAACTTTGTTTCCCTATTGTATGGTGATGTAACCCATTGGTTCTAAGACCTGATCATTTAAAGCTCAAACTGAAATACTGAGGGCTGCAGTGTATGCTGGTGTTCAGTGTGTTTCAGCACACGAGTGCTGTGTTTTAGTTGTTGATTGGCTGAAGAGTGCGGTCACCTTATTTCCTAGGCCTAAGCCTGGCTGCTGTCTGAAAGCAACCTGAAGAACCTGCATACTTGGGACCTCTAGGGCTGGATGTTGAGGTGGCAAATTTAAGGGAATGTCAGTTGGAGATTGTAAACCGCAGTGAGAGAGTGTGAAGTTGTTTTTTTGGGCAGTTCGTTACACTGTTAGCAGAAAGGGAAGGAGTGACTGAAATAAAAAAAACGAGAGACCAGAAAGGTGGGCGAGGTGTCTGTGTCAGGAGCTGAGGGGACGATGGAGATCAGGCACGGGTGGCAGAGCAGTACTGGACCAGGAGGAGCATTAAGGCATCAAGGCATTAACCAACTGCTGGTTCCTGACAATAATTCAAAACAACATTTCCTGTCAAAAAAATATCCGCCATTAAGCAGCTCAAGTACCACAGCCATGTCTGTTGCCTTCATTTACTTGTTAATGCAGACTTCTGACTGAGATTGAAAGCCTGGTGAACTGCCCACTTTGACACGAGTAACGGTGCACAAACGGTATGTCCGTGGTCATGCTTCTGATGCATGCTGGGACTTCTGGACCTCATCCACTGCATGCGATTGTTTCACATTCTCCACAGTGTGAAAACCAAAACTAAAACAGAAACAAAATGGTTTGTTGCATTTTCACATTTTAAAGTTGGGTCAGCTGCCGTGTTTAGTGTAATTTTTCCCAGTTTATCTTTATGTACTGCTCCCATTGAGGTGGGTGATTGGAGGATTTCTGTATCATTGTTATAGCAGGTAAACCAAAAACAGGTATTTCAGTGTTTACGTGATTTTGTCTATGAACCGAATAGAACAGAACAAAGGTTTGGTTCGTTGCAGCTTTCCTAAACATTTCCACAAGCAGCCATTTAGTTTTAGTGGCTAGCTGTTCTCACATTGGACGATGACGACTCATTCTCAGTGTCAATCAATTTACGAGAACTTTTTTTTAACAAATTGCGGCTGAGAAAATCACGTCCGTTTATCCGTGAACTGATCTGACCACTTAGCAAAGCCTTGATAAAACACTCCGTGAGCTGCCTTTCATGGCAGATCGTTATAAATGGATCTGTCTTAATGGAGTTCGATTAACAGCCAATTTCACTGGGGGAATTTGCACTGGCTGACATTGAAAACGGCATATACCAGAATCCCCAGGACCCGGTGTGGGCATTGGACACTCCCCAGGACCCGGTGTGGGCATTGGACACTCCCCAGGACCCGGTGTGGGCATGGGACACTCCCCAGGACCCGGTTTGGGCATTGGACACTCCCCATGGACCCCCAGGACCTGGTGGGCATTGGACTCTCCCCCCGGTGTGGGGCATTGGACACCCCCAGTGTGGGCAGTGGGCATTGTGGGCATTGGACACTCCCCAGGTTTGGGCACCCCCAGGACCCGGTGTGGGCATTGGACACTCCCCAGGACCCGGTGTGGGCATTGAACACTCCCCAGGACCCGGTGTGGGCATTGGACACTCCCCAGGACCCGGTGTGGGCATTGGACACTCCCCAGGACCCGGTGTGGGCATTGAACACTCCCCAGGACCCGGTGTGGGCATTGACCCAGTGTGGGCATTGGACACTCCCCAGGACCCAGTGTGGGAATCCTTGGTCCATTGTGAAAATGTGCATTTCCTTTAAAAGGCACTGGTTCCTAAACACGTCTGCAATGGGAGTGGTTGCAAATTTGCACCCAAGGGTGAAAATTGCACAAACACCCTCTTACATCTGAATCTGGCATGACTGGACTCTCACACACACACACACACTGAGGGTCTGAATCTGGCATGACTGGACTCACACACACACACACACACTGGAGAGAGACTTCCTGGCTCTATGCCAATAGACCCAACTGAGAGTAGACAAAGAGGGATGGATGGGAGGAGGTGGAAAGAGCAGAGGGAAAGATGAGTGGAAGAGTGGTTTTCTCAGCCGGGGGCTGCAGTGTGTTGATGTGTGTGATAAAGGCTTGTAGGAATGCAGCCTATTCCCGGCGGTATGGACATGTGCTGGATGCCACCGGGGTGCCTTTTTCCCTTTTGTGAAGGACAGGCTCCATAGTCACCGTCAGGAGAGAGCAGAACCTTCTCAAACATTCGGCCATGTCAGTCGGGAGGTGGCGGCCCTGACTGAGTGTAAACTAGTAGTTAGCGATGATCGGCAGCTAGGAGTCTGGAGTTTGATCTTCTTGATTTTGTGGCAGTCACAGTCCTCTGCCTTGGGACAGGCGATGTGAGTTTTAACTCTGATCAGCTGATTTATTCGAACACTTAAGTGCTGAGTAACAAGGAAACGCAGCAGGCCCAGTGGCCACAAGCCAAATGGGGGACCCCTAAAGAACCCACGGGTAGCAGTGCCATTTAACCATTAAAGGCATCCCTGGGCCCAGAGTATGATGGGCCTTTCCCTAGCAGCCCTGTGTGGGGCTCAGTATTAAAACTTGGCCCTGTGCCGCCACCCCCCAGGTCATTTTAAATGACCCCCCCCCCCCCCCCCCCCCCCAAGAGCTAAGACCACATTCATCCACTTGGCTTTAGCGCTAGCCCCTTTCTCCACCTATTACATTCCATTACAGAGCCTTTCAATCATGCTTGTATCCAGAGCGATGTACACAAGTGAACATCAGTGTTAGTCACAGGAATACAAAGATGCACAATCACTAAGAAGGCACTGGAGACCCATTTATAATCAATAAGTATAAATATGAACACAGCAAAGGACCTATCGACCTAACCTGTCTAGCCACAGGAAATGCAGTTAAGTAATCCGCCATTTCTGAAAGTCTGCGCTCCTCTGTTGCCGATGGTGACGGGGGAGGACGGGGTGGAGCGTGGAATCCGAAACCCCTCATCGCCATGGCGATTGAGTGGGCGAGGGGACAGTGGAGAGATGCTCCAGAAGGTGCTGTTGGCCTCCCACTCAGGACACTTACCCACTCCATGCGTGTAATCATCCAGTGCTCACCGTGGGACATGGACAAGAGTGTAGCTCGGGGAAAAGCCACTCGAGCGCTAGCAGTCGCACTTTAAAAACGAGGACTGCGCGTGTTTGTGCACGCGTGCATATCTGTAGACCCGAGAGCACAGTGGAGCTCACCAGCCGATGTGTGCTCCCCAGCAAGTAATGTGCCCCAAAACTTAACCTTACGTTGATGCACGCGACTTGACACACAGGGTACATTCTGGCTCATTTATTACCGGCCTGTCTTAAAGCTGACCGTGGACTTATTAAAGTGACCTTATGTTGTTGAAAGCAAGGCTGAGCACCCTGCTATTATCCGCAAGCGATTCATGGTTTTGGCCTCTTTCTAACGAGGCCAGACTTGCATATGTTCGAAGGTAATTCTGCTCAGCTGTTGAACACCTGTACATGATGGAAATTTACTCCTGCTTTTAACGAGAGATGTGATGGCTGTAAATTCCACCGGCAGGCCTCAACAACCAGTTCCACACAGACACTTGGACTTTCAGTTGATGATTTCAAATGAATGGTGTGAATTGGTACCCAAACAGAAAATAGGAAAAGGGAAATCTTGACCCTCATGTCGGTGGCCACACTGAGCCCTGACCCCCCCTTAAACAACTTCATGTCCCGACTCTGCAGGAGGTGGGGCTCGTAGATCGTATGCCTAGATTAGGGTATCAGCATGACTTTCAGTTGCCCCAAGGACGTGCCCTTTGATGTTTGTGGAGGGGAGAAGAGGCAGCATTCTTTGAAACAATATAATACTGTATCTAATTACACTGGTTATCTAATGCTATAATCTAAACAGTATAGATATGGCAGGTGTACATGTCTTAAGTGTTATTCCTGGAGCATAACTGCATTTATTTTGATTTTTAAATTGCATTACATCAGGTCAGGGTTTCCCAGGTCTGGAACTGGTGGGTTGTGGAATAGGGTCTGATGGTTTTTGTTTTTGCCTTGTAATCAGGAATGAATTTGGACTCAAGAAACCAGTTGCTCCTCATGGGTATATGTTGACTCTGGTTGTCTGTAAGCATGGATTTATGTGGAATAAAATAAGAAAACATCTGGGCATTAGGGCCATTTCTCAATTGGGGCCTGGGCAGCTTCATATTCACTTTAGAGAAATGAGATTAATCGTTTAACAGATACCCTGCTTGCCATGTTATTGTTCATTGTTTTATAGAGGAAATATGCCATGCTTTGCGTGTTAATGCTCTGCTCACTCTCCCTTCTTGATTGGACGCACCAGACCAATCTGGTCCTTGTCCATCTATTATTGGTCCTGTATTAAAACTCGGTTTAAGGACATACTCACAATATGGTAATGCATATTCATATTGTCACAACTTTGTCTATTAGATGCCAATATGACTGCATGTGTGCCTTCAAAATGACAAAAGAACAATTGCTTCTTTGATCACTGATGTTGCTTTTTCCTTTTTTCAGGTGTAACAATGAGAATGAGTGGTACCAGATCCACGAAAATATCATCCGCAAGTCCAGCACCAAGTACACCGCCCCCAGCACCAATTACGGTAACCCCTCTTGCCTGGGCTCTACGCTCATGTGCTCTTTGGGTGAAAACTTTAGGAGCTCATTAATGTGCTCCAAGATTATTCCTCCAGTCAGCACACAACAGTTTTCAGGAGCACATGCTCCTAAAATGGGAGCCCTGTAGAGTCCTGCTATCCCCGATCTTCCACAGCTAGCTTAGCTTCACTTACAGGTTGAGGTACCATTTCAGCATGCTAAAATAGACACGGTATGAGCTGCAGTGCATCACTTACAGCTCTGATGCTTTTCTGTGCAGGTGGGGTAGATGTGCCAGATGTTAGATGTGCAGGTGGGATAGATGTGCCAGATGTTAGATGTGCAGGTGGGATAGATGTACCAGATGTTAAATGTGCAGGTGGGATAGATGTGCCAGATGTTAGATGTGCAGGTGGGATAGATGTGCCAGATGTTAGATGTGCAGGTGGGGTAGATTGTGCACTCACACACAAAAATCTGCACACACACGCACACACAGGTATGACACACACACTCTCTCTCACACACACACACACACACACACACACACACACACACACACACACACACTCTCACAGGCACACACACGCACACACATACACACACACGCACACACATACACACGCACATGCACACACACACACTTACAAACACGCGCACATACACACACACACACACACACACACATGCATTACTCTAAATGGCTCTTAAATATGCATGCTGTCCCCCCCGTGAGGGGTGCAGTACCCAGAGGGCTGTGCAGTGTAATGGCATAATGGTTTGAAGTGAAGGCTCTACGTGGGTGGTATAATTAAGCTGTGTGGCTTGTGAAATCACCAGCAGTGTGTGGATCCCCGGCAGTTAATCACATACTGCGGCGCACTCTTCTAAAGGCGCAATTTTATTTATCAGAACAGGACATCCAGAACTTTCTGGAATCCCGCAATCCACTAAAGGAGCAAAGGCCTTTTTTTTGAACAAGCCATGTTCCAGTTTAGCCAAAAATATCAAATTATTATTCAAATATTTTTTTTATTTCATTTTCAGTGAAATGAAACTGCATTTACACTGTAAGCAGTAGAATAGTGAACTGTGTTTGTTGTGTGTCTTGCAACCTCCCTCATCCTCACTACAGTTCCATTTCATTTACATTTTGACAGTTAGCAACTGCTCTTCTCCTGAGCGACTCTTTATTCATGCAGTCTCCGCTGGACATAACCTGTTCAAAAGGACATCTTTGTCATCGGAACTTTATTTTATTTTTTCTGTTGAAAGAGCAGTCAGAGGCGTGCCTCAGGCGTCCCTCGTTACGTCTGCCGTCACGGCGGCGCTGGACCCGCGCTGTCGATGCCTTCGCTGCTCGCGGTCGCGCGCGCTCCGCCCCTTCTCCCCTGGCGTCGGAGCGATTCCAGCGCTCTGTGGGCCCTGCTGCCCAAATTACGAGTGGGAGGTGTGACTTAAAATGACTTTTTTTGTCTAAATGCCATCCTTTTTTTATTTATATATATATTTTTTTTTTTACCACGTCATCCTTCGTTCCAGAAGGAGTCCTGTCCCTTTTTCGACCAATCAGAGCGGCCCTTCCGAGGGGAAAAGTCCACGGTGTGTGGGAGTTACTGCACAGGATTCTGGGAGGAGCCTCCTTATGAGACCATGAAAAATTTATGAAACTTCAAAACTACTGCATATAAAAACACCTGGAGGTTTTTCTCAGTTGAAATGACTGTTAAACAAGCCAGAGATTTCCCCTGCAACAGAAACAAATCCCTTTCATCGTTAAAAGCACACATCTGTGGCACGGAGATAGCTGCCACTCTGTGAGACTATTTTCCTTTTGTCCCTGTGGCTCCCGGGTGTTTTAATTATAGCCCAATGCTTGTTCTCACTACAGACCGGAAGGCTTTTTTCAGTTATTTTGTTCTGAAAGCTTTCCCGCAGCCCGGGCATGTAGAAATAGAAGCAGAGATGCACCCAGGGCCCTGCTGAACCAAGTGCTGTGTGCGCAGCAGGAGACTAGAGCTCAGCAGCTCTACTATTAACCATCACTCTTGTTGTTCTAGGAACGTGGTTCTTATCCGGAGTTTACCACATTTTTCCAGGAAATACTGATTTTAATCCATAGATGAATTTATGGGGCAGATAACAGTCGGCAAACCAACACTAAGGCTGCAGCATCATGGCTGAAAAACTCGAACCGATCGTCAGTCAGACATTGTCAAGCATCTAGAAAGTAATGTTTGGGTCTCAGGATCCCATGTGGCTCATGATAAGATGAGCAGAACCCGGGAGGGGGGTGGGGGGGTTATGTTATGTTATATACTGCATGTATTATAATATACAGTGTTTTCAAATACTTTTGAGTGGTTTATTTCTCAAGGAGATAGTAGGGATTCAAAGGGCATCTCTGGGGGAGGCCTGACAGCCCTGCTAAGCTCAGATTCTGATTCATTAGTATCTGAGCGTGGCCAAAGCCTGATAATCGGCCCAGATGACCACGGTCTGAACATGGTCTGTTTAATGGTTTCAGCAATTCAGCTGAAGATTTTATTCCTTTTATACTGCACACATTAGTAATGTTTTTAATGTTTTGTGATGCATCCGAGTGGTTGATTATTGGATTATAACTTTTTATTAAACCACATTCATGACTAAACGCTAATGCTGACGTGGTCAGCGTAGTCTACCGATTTCCTTGCTTCAGATAAGCATGACGAGCAGGAATTTATTTTCATCGCCAACGCTCACCTTTAAGGTACATTTGCGAGCTTTCTAATCAGGATTATACTGTTAAATTCCGTCATCGGGTTTGTTATACCTGCGACCTTGAGCTCATTTCTGAGGTTTTTCTACATCGCAGGACCTTGTTATTATCACAGGTGAGGCTTCCTCTGTGGTGCCGGGCTACAGGTGAGATTTCCTGAGAGGAAATTATACCAGCCGAAAGGATTACACTCTGAAATGCGAAAGGAGTAGACAGAGTTTATATCATAGAATATCATGTAATTTAGAATTCAAATGAATCAAGACACATTTATTCTGTTGGGAAACAAAGATTTAAGAGTAGTTAAGCACTGCACCGCTGAACTAGTGGGTGGAATAAAAAAATTTTTTTAAAATCTAGAGACGTGCTGATGAGGGAATATCACATGTTCAAGCGTAAGCGTAAAATCTTGGTAAGTGTGAAAGCAATCTACGAAAATTACGAAAAACACTTGCATTTTCTCTTTAGGCTCCACAGTGTTAATAGGTTATAGGTTATGGTCCCCTGCTGGATTTTGCGTTATTAGTAGAATATGTACAACGCACACAAAGTCTCATGTATAAGAATGCAGTGTAACGACAATAGGTAGGGGTCTACAAGAGGTTGCAGGTTTGAATACCAGGTGGGACAGTGCCATTGCGCTGGTGAACATGTTACTGAATTGAATTCCATCATAAAAAGTACTCAGCTGTGTAAATAAATTTTATGTAGCATACTTTTGCTCTGTCTCAGTCACCCTTGATAAGAGTGTTAAAAAGGAGGCGTACATGTGTGGGAAAAAATCTGAAGACCATTCAGGCTCAGCTTGTGAGGAAAAATAAGAATTGTGATTAACATCAGAGTCATTTACGTGATCACCACGGCAATCATGCAGAATATGTAATGTGTTGTGCAGAGAAAATTGTCTCCGTTGAGTAACCAGGCATGACAAGGTGCATCGTATAAGAAATAGGGTTTATTTCTGCGAGAGAGTCCGGGACCTACTCACAACAAGGTGGATAAGGCCGAACTGAAGAAAGCAGGGGCAGTCCCTGCTTTTATTAGCAAAAAGTGTCTGAACAGTAAAGCATAAAGTAAAATTCAACAAAGAAAACGATCGGCTGTGTCCATTCAAATAACAAGGTACACGATTGGCTATGTCTTGTCTAACATGAGATACTACACAGGCACCTGTAGACCACTTAGTCAAAACAGTTATTAATCAGAAATAATTGTTTAGTCTTTGATCTATCAGTTGCTTTCAGAATTCTGGGCAGACATTTATTCTGACCGATCACACAATCTTTGCATGTATCTAAGAAACACAGAATCGATTGTAACCTCAAACAGCTACGCGTTTGTGACTTTCTCTTTGATGTCTTCTGTGCATTTTTTTTCTTCTGCTGTTCAGCCTTAACTCTGCTGTCTTCAATTCCAGCCACAGATTCGTTACACTCACCAGATACTCAACTCCCTCCTCTGCTCCTGATACGTGTAGCGAGTCTTCCGGTGCACTATTACAGTACAGAACATCAGTCTCCATAGTATTGTACTTGGCCACACCCCCTTAATGAGTTTTCCCAAGATGCGTCTGGTTAGAGTGCTTTGGTTTCAGCTGCAGGGAGGCAGAACTGTCAATGTTAAGAATATGAAGTTGAGTATCTGGTGATTCTACAAGATCTGTGCCTTGTGCTTCACCCCGTCTCTTCCCTTTTCCTCCTTCCCCCTTTCTGGTTCTCCCTCTATCATCCCTCTGTTGTCTCTCTCTCTCTCTTACTTCCTCTCTCTCTCTCTGCTGCTCTCTCTTTCTCTCCCCCCCTCTCTCTCTCTCTCTCCCCCCCCCCCCCTCTCTCTCTCTCTCTCCCCCACTCCCTCTCTCTCTCTCTCTCTCTCCCACTCCTTCTCTCCCCCCCCCCTCTCTCTCTCCCCCCCCCCCCTCTCTCTCTCAGGTCTGATCATCTCCCTGCAGTTGCTGAGGGGGGAGATGGAGCTGATCCGCAGGGAGAACCCCATGATCTTCAACCGGGGCGTGGCCATCACGCGCAAGCTGGGCTTCCCCGACGTCATCATGCCAGGTGAGGGCCGCTGGGCATGCTGGGAAAGAGCTGCGGGGGTTCAGCTCTCAGGTGAACGGTCTGTCCTTAGGGTCTCTTATAAAAACGTGAGCGGGAATCCAGAGACCTGTGATATGTAATGGGAGACATCACTTAAGCACTAAGGTTGGCTAAATGGTGCCCGCACAGAATTATGAGACAATCGTAATGCGTACAGTAAGCTAAGGGATTTCCGTGAGCAGATATCTAGGCCTTGGAAACCAAGTGTGTGGATTCAGTGACTTGGATTCTCCCAGGCGCTGAAACACTCTGAACAGACTGGAGTCTGACAGACCTGCGTATGGGGCAGTTAGGGAGTGTAGGAACATCAGGCTTGTGTGTGCGCCCCTCTCTCACCCCCTCTCTCGCCCCTCTCTCGCCCCTCTCTCTCCTCTCTCTCGCCCCTCTCTCACCCCTTTCTCTTGCCCCTCTCTCGCCCCTCTCTCACCCTTTTCTCTCGCCCCTCTCTCTCCCCTCTCTCGCCCCTCTCTCACCCTTTTCTCTCGCCCCTCTCTCTCCCCTCTCTCGCCCCTCTCTCACCCCTCTCTCGCCCCTCTCTCACCCCTCTCTCACCCCTTTCTCGCCTCTCTCTCACCCCTCTCTCGCCCCTCTCTCCCCCCCTCTCCCCTCTCTCACCCCTCTCTCACCCCTCTCTCGCCCCTCTCTCACCCCTCTCTCTCCCCTCTCTCACCCCTCTCTCGCCCCTCTCTCACCCCTCTCTCACCCCTTTCTCGCCTCTCTCTCACTCTCTCTCTCTCACCCTCTCTCGCCCCTCTCTCGCCCCTCTCTCACCCCTCTCTCTCCCCCTCTCTCACCCCTCTCTCTCCCCTCTCTCACCCCTCTCTCCCCCCTCTCTCGCCCCTCTCTCACCCCCTTTCTCCTCGCCCCTCTCTCACCCCTCTCTCTCCCCTCTCTCGCCCCTCTCTCTCGCCCCTCTCTCACCCCTCTCTCACCCCTTTCTCTCCCCCTTTCTCTTCTCCCCTTTCTCTCGCCCCTCTCTCACCCCTCTCTCACCCCTCTCTCTCCCCCTCTCTCACCCCTCTCTTGCCCCTCTCTCACCCCTCTCTCGCCCCTCTCTCGCCCCTCTCTCACCCCCTCTCTCCCCTCTCTCCCCTCTCTCGGTCCCTGTTGTAGCTCAGTTCTTGTGGTTATCAGACTTTATTCCCCCCCCCCCCCCCCCCCTCGTAGCACCCCCCCCACCTCCCCATGACTCATTGGTCCCCTGGGAAATAAGTCAGTGCTATTGCTGTTATGTTATTAAAACAGTATATCTATTTTAGGGCTCTTGGGTACCTTTAGAAAACAGCTCCTTCTCCATTTTGTTCTAATTTGAAGCTTTTTGGTGATGATGTGTGTGTGTGTGTGTGTGTGTGTGGGAGAGAGAGACAGAGAGATATATAGAGAGAGAGAGCGAGCGTGTGCATGGTTTCGGCTTGTTCTGGACTGAAGTGAATTTCCTGCCTGCCACCTGTCCCGCACTTATTGATTTAGAGCTTTTCCTTTCCAACATTGTTGGGATTCTTGTCAAGCTCCCATTATTTCTTTCCTTTTTTCTTTTTAGCCCTGGTTCCCGGTAAAACATCTGCTTCTCCTCTCTGATAGAAAATCACTTGTTTTTGTTGTACATGTTCACGTATAAGCTGAGGCATATTGGAAGCGAATAAATTTAAACTTACACATTCATTTTAATTTACAAATAAGAGGTTTACATAAACTGTACGTGTTTGAGGTAAATTGAGCCGGTGTCTCGATATGCTCCATATACGCTATTGTGAAGTACTGACGTGGAGAAAAACCTCCAACCTCTAAAAAAAAGAAATAAAAACTTGACAATGACGCAGTTGCATAAAATGATATCAGAACCAATAGGAATGATGGAAAATACATTTTTCTATTTTTCTGAAAGGAATTATCCTTTAATAAAATGTATGTCTTCATTGATTGAAAAATAATCGGCTTCACCATTTACTGTGGATGGCAAATTACAGCAGGAGGTATGTCTGACTGACTGGGAAAGACAAAGAGTTTCTTTTTCTCTATATGAGAATACAGGATTAGCGCTATAGCATAGTGTGTTATCTATATGAGATTAGCACCGTAGCGTAGTGTGTTATCTATATGAGATTAGCACCGTAGCATAGTGTATTATCTATATGAGTTTAGTGCTATAGCATAGTGTATTATCTATATGAGTTTAGTTCCATAGCGTAGTGTGTTATCTATATGAGTTTAGCGCCATAGCGTAGTGTGTTATCTATATGGGATTAGCGCCATAGCGTAGTGTGTTATTTATATGGGATTAGCGCCATAGCATAGTGTGTTATCTATATGAGATTAGCACCGTAGCGTAGTGTGTTATCTATATGGGATTAGCGCCATAGCGTAGTGTGTTATCTATATGGGATTAGCGCCATAGCAAAGTGTGTTATCTACATGGGATTAGCGCCATAGCATAGTGTGTTATTTATATGGGATTAGCGCCATAGCGTAGTGTGTTATCTATATGAGTTTAGCACCATAGCGTAGTGTGTTATCTATATGAGATTAGCACCATAGCGTAGTGTGTTATCTATATGAGATTAGCACCATAGCGTAGTGTGTTATCTATATGAGTTTAGTGCCATAGCGTAGTGTATTATCTATATGAGTTTAGTGCCATAGCATAGTGTATTATCTATATGAGTTTAGTACCATAGCGTAGTGTGTTATCTATATGAGGTTATAACTATAACGTAGTGTATTATCTGTATGAGTTTAGTGCCATAGCGTAGTGTGTTATCTATATGAGTTTAGCGCCATAGCGTAGTGTGTTATCTATATGAGATTAGCACCATAGCGTAGTGTGTTATCTATATGAGTTTAGCGCCATAGAGTAGTGTTATCTATATGAGATTAGCACCATAGCATAGTGTATTATCTATATGAGATTATAACTATAACGTAGTGTATTATCTGTATGAGTTTAGTGCCATAGCGCAGTGTGTTATCTATATGAGTTTAGCGCCATAGCGTAGTGTGTTATCTATATGAGATTAGCACCATAGCATAGTGTATTATCTATATGAGTTTAGTGCCATAGCATAGTGTGTTATCTATATGAGTTTAGTGCCATAGCATAGTGTGTTATCTATATGAGTTTAGTGCCATAGCGTAGTGTGTTATCTATATGAGATTAGCACCATAGCGTAGTGTGTTATCTATATGAGATTAGCGCCATAGCGTAGTGTGTTATCTATATGAGCTTAGCGCCATAGCGTAGTGTGGTTGACAGATGCTGCTGGCCTTGACTGATCATTGTAGTCAATACACTTCATCCCCTCCCTGTCCCTCCCCCTCTTCCTTCATTCACCTGCACTGTGTAATTTAAATATTTTGAACATTAATAATTCAGATGTGTACTTCTAAAGAAGATGGCTAGGAATTATAGGAACTTTTGTTGTGAATTTTAAAATATTTATATATTAATGGTAAATGACACATTCCAGATAATTGGAATGTCTTTGGTCTTTACTCTGAGAAATAGAATCTTGCATTAATGTGGCCTATTAGTTATGCCCTCATTGTGTATTCAGAGTTTATTGAAAATTTGAGCCGACTTGCTGTGCTCACCTGTGTAATTGTATGTTTTAAATATTAATGATTCATACGTATGAGGAACCTGTATGCATAAATCATAGTGCTAATTACAGGGAGGGGTTTTGGGGTGGTCTGATCCCCTAATTGAGGCTTGATCCCCTTGAACAGTAAAAACAAAAGGTGAAAGGAGGGCTCTAAAGTCTTTAAATAAATTGAGAGATTCTAATAGCCTTGTAAATATTCGGATGTGTTTCCCCAGCCCTGTCCAAAGTCAAATTGTACTACAATTTTGGACACCCCTGTGGTGGGTCATACCATTTCTAAACCCTTGAGATTGGGTGAGTGAGCTTGACTCACTCATTACACCAGTACCTAATGGAGAACTTACCGCAGGGTTCAAAATGTGGGGGGAGCCTACATGAATGGGGATGAATTAGATTAATCAAAAGGAGACAAGATGGTAGAAATACAAAGCTGACCATCTGGTGTGTGTCTGATAATATCTGTGGCAGTACAGCATTCTGACCAGTGAGTTGGTTCTGAGGCCAGTATCTGAGGTCTTCTGGCTCCATGTTTCAGTGATCTTTCCCTCTCTCCCTCCCTCCCTCTCTCTCTCCCTCCCTCCCTCTCTCCTCTCTCCCTCCCTCCCTCCCTCCCTCTCTCTCTCTCTCTCTCCCTCTCTCCCTCCCTCTCTCCCTCCCTCCCTCCCTCTCTCTCTCTCTCTCTCCCTCCCTCTCTCTCTCTGTTTCTGTGCATCTCTCACTGCACATATCTCTCCTGGTGCCCTTTGACCCTACAACACAGAGATGAAGATAGCTGGGTGTAAGTCCCGTGTGTGCCTGTGTCTCTGTCTGCTTCTCCCCACTAACCCTAACCCCACCCACCACTGTCCCAACCAATCACCAATCGGAGGCCCCTCCCACTTACCGCTCGCCCGTGAGTAGTCCCGCCCCTGAGCTCTCAGTGAGTCACAGTGGGGGGGGAAGAGGAAGCTGTATTATTGGGCCGACCGCTCTACTGTGCCCCCTGCTGGCGGGTCCGGGGCTGCCGCCATGGCTCGGCAGAGCTGAGCGAGCTTCCCGTTCCTCCCCTCCCGCGACTTTCCGCCAGTTTTCCGTTTTATTATCCGGACCGATGCCGACGTTCCCCGTTATTGGCTCCTTATTAAAATGGAGGGACGTCGGACAGTCGGCACTCTTTCTGTTCTCTCCCCTTCGTTGAGACGGGCGGGAAGGAGCGCGGGTTACGGTATTCCAGATGAGCATGTGACCCAGGCCTGGCGTGGAGGCCGTTAGGGGTGGCGTGGGCGCGGTAACGCACTGTCCTACAGCCCAGTACTGCGAGCAAACAGGGCCCTGACTGGCGTCACTCTACACAGAGAGGCCTGCGTTTGCCAGATAACACTGCGTCTGCGGGAAGGATGGGGAGGGATGCTGTCAATGGGAGAGGCTAGTGAAGCGAGTCTTTCAGTGCCCAGTCCTTCCATGGCCTTTAAGAAGGAGCCTGTATTCATAAAGCATCTGGCAGTAGCAGCGCTGATCTAGGATTAGTCCTGCCTTGTGGCTCATGGTGGATAAGATCAGGATATCAACAGGATAACTGATCCTACATCAGGACTCCCACTTTGAGATGCTTTATTAATTTTCTTAACCATGCTTTAGCCTGTTCTTGCAGATCTACCGTCCTGTATGTTTTCATTTCAACCATAATTTGGCACACCTGACTCTACTAATTAGCAGCTCAAATATATTTCTAGCTGTTGAATGAGGTGTGCTTTGTTAGGGTTGGAGTGAAAACCTGCAGTGCAGTAGACCTCCAGGAACAGGGATGGGCAGCCCTGCTCTAATCTAAAGGGAACCTGTTCCAGGACCAGGAACTCCTACTCTGCAATGCTTGATGAATATAGACTCTAAGCTAGGATCAGTTTTGCCTTTTAACTAATAATCATTTCAGTTAGCATACTGACTGGGGAAGCCGATCCAGGATTATCCACCTGATCCACTCCAAGGTGCTTTATGAACCCGGGTCCAGACGTTCTTCCATCCCCGTCAGCCTGGTCGTCCAGATGAATGGCGTCCATTAGAGTCTTCTCCTCCGCACCTCCTTCCTTCAGCGCGGCAGAAGCAGCTCTGGCCTCATCACTAATTCATGCGTTAGGACGGCGAAGGGCTGGGGCGTTGAGTGACTGCAAAGTGCTTGGGCCCGCCTGCGGTGTTGCCGGGCTGCAGACCCGATATTAACCCTTTCCTGCGGTGAAAAGCCTTGTGGGAACGAGGCTCTGGCGCTCTGGGCATGACTAATCTCTCCAGGACCTGAACGACGGGCGCTAACGGCTGCAGTGTCGTGTGGAGTGTGTTTTGTTTGATTGGCTAATGTGGGCGGGGGGAAATTGACGCTTTGTGATTCTCTCGGAACAGGTGCAGTGGCCGGGGGGGGGTGGGTATTGGGGGTGCTGGCATTGTGCCCTGCAATAGGCGTACTTTTGCTCCTGAGTGACAAATAAGAGGTGTTTCGCAGATGCATTTAAAATGGTGACTCAGGCCAGGTCTGCACCTGCATACTGTCAGTGTACCGCCCACTGTTTGCAGAATAATGCTCAATATGTCATACACACTATCACTTACCATCACATGCGCAATGCGTCTTACCCATGCGTTGTCCTACACAGTGAATGTGACATGTTTGGTCTCTGCTCATAATTTTTTAATATAATCCGAACCCCAGGAAGAAGTGGTTGGAGACTACTGACATGCAGAGATGACCCCTGACCCCTGGATCTGAAACTGCGGGGGTGCTTTTGATTGGCTGCAGTGTGGAAGGCTGTTTTACATTGCTGCAGACTCCCTGCTGGATCTGCCCATTTGCTCTGATAAAATATTAAGCACAGAGGGGGGGGGGGGACTGCCCAATGGGGGGGTGGCTGCTGGTCTGTGTGAGGAGAGCAGGGAGGAGAAGGTCTGCATGAGTGTGTGTGCAGTAAGGTGTGTTATAAATGTGCACACACATGCACACACGTATACACATGCACACACACATGCACACACGCATACACATGCACACACACATGCACACACGCATACACATGCACACACACATGCCCAAACACTCACACATACACTTGCACACACGCACATGCACACACACACACACACATACATGTACACGCACACACACACACACACGCACATGTTCACGCATGCACACACACATACATGTACATGCATGCACACACACACACACACATGTACACGCATGCACACAGGCATACACATGCACACACACACATGCCCACACACTCACACATACACATGCACGCACATGTTCACACACACACACACACACACACACACACTCACACACATATGTATGGAGCACGTGGGTACTCACATGCATAAACACACATGCACAGTACGACAGTATGATGTATTTATACCAGAGGTGGGGTGAATTCCTATTGGTACAGCAGTAAGAGTCAAGTTTATTAATGGAAAAGTCCTCCCTGGGCATTAAGACACATTTTGGACTGGGCCCCAGGCCTGGTTTACTCTCTGCATCCAGGTCATAGTTTCTGATAGAAGATTAATTTGGGCTTCAACCTTTGAATGCTCTCTCTCCAGGGGCAGTTTTAGCTCCTGAGCGCTGATATCGCTTGCCGGATAACGCCATTGGTCGACTATGCCCAGGGCGTCATGGCGACCTGGGTTAATTGGTTTGGCCTGCCAGGGTAGGGCAGCCTCACGGCCTGCCAGGTGTTCCTGGCGTTACTGGGCGCCCGGGTTACCAGTCATGTGACCATTACCTCTTCAGTGCCCTGTCAGTCCGTCAGTCTGTCTGTGTGTGCAGTAAAGGGTTTTCAAACAGCACCTCACAACAAGCCTTTTACAGATGGAAAAAAAAAAAAAACTTTTCCTCGCCCTTTAAAGACTCTTTCAGACAGTGAAGCTGAACTCCTGCAAAACGGCGGGGTGCAGGGGCGGCTTGTTCAGTAAACAGACGCGGTGAGGTGAATAGGCCAGCGCTGTTATATGCCCACACAGGCCGTTTAGTGTGACAGGCGGGGCCTGCTTTGTGAGGGA
This sequence comes from Anguilla japonica, assembly GCA_025169545.1. Classification (NCBI taxonomy): domain Eukaryota; kingdom Metazoa; phylum Chordata; class Actinopteri; order Anguilliformes; family Anguillidae; genus Anguilla; species Anguilla japonica. Next base: position 1,789,430 of record CM045895.1, read on the forward strand.
GGAGAGGCGCTAAGTTAAGCTAGCGGGCTTCCCGGACCGTCGTATTAACGTACAATAATCACGCGACTGCTGAGTGGCGAAAAAAGCACAATGGATTAAAAAATATCAGAGTCGCTTCCAATCGAAACGCGTTAGAGGTCCGGAAGTGTCGGGTCGGGATCCAGCGGGAGGAGGAAGAGAGGCCCGGTCAGCCCTCCTGGCACAGCGGAGCGTGTTTGTGAGCCGGGCAGGTGTTATTTACAGTGTGCTACTTCTGGGAGGAAATCTGACCCGGCGCCCCCCCCCCCCCCGCGTGCCGGGGCCGATAATTACCCCGAGCTTGTCCGGCATGCGGGAGCGGCCCGGCGGAGCTCACCGCGCAGACCAGCGGGTCAAACGGGCGCGGTTGATAAACAATCACCGGCCAAGAGCCGGCGCCGCCGAGGCCTGGCCTGCACCGCAGTTAGCATCCCGTTTAGCATCCGGTTAGCATCCCGTTTAGCATCCGGTTTAGCATCCGGTTTAGCATCCCGTTTAGCATCCGGTTTAGCATCCGGGTTAGCATCCCGTTTAGCATCCCGTTTAGCATCCGGTTTAGCATCCGGGTTAGCATCCGGTTTACCCACAGGGAAAGGTCGCCTGCTGGAGGGAGGGAGGGGGGAGAGGGAGAGGGAGGGGGAGGGGGAGGGGGGGAGGGAGAGAGTGCAAATCAGACTCTGCCCCCCCATCCCCATCTTCCCCTTTTTTCATTTAATTGGGATTAATAATTTATATTATGCACATAGTTGCCATTTTTACTCTTTTCGTATCTGTTGCCATGCACCATAAGAGCCCCCCCCCCCCCCCCCCCCCCCCAAATAAAGAAAAAAAAAATACTGAAATATTTCTCTTAAAAATGCAGGGACACATCGGTGCGGGGTAAATACATTTTATTTATTTATTTATTTATTTATTTATTTTTTTTATGCATCTAATAGTGATAAAGATGAGAGGCAGTAGAGACGTGGTGTTACTCGATGTCCTGGAATCAGTGAGGTCATGGCGTACACTGTCCTCTGATTTCGATCTCGACCCGGCGTGTTCGTGTTTTACTCACACACGTCTCCTCTCGCCTCCGTGACTCTCCCGCGGCCGTGCTGTGAAAGTGGGGGTGTGGCTGGCTGTGCCTCCGAGCGAAAGTGAGAACACAAATGTTATTGTGCGGGAATACTCCAGCAGCTCCCAAAAGACTGCTCTTTATCGCACGTCGTGAAATTATTAAACGCAACATTAACCGCCGACGATGTGAATAAATTCGCCGAGAGGTGAAAACGGCATCATTACCCAGATATAAGGTGAACCTGCCACACCAAGCATACAGTATAAGTACACAGTCCATTCAAAAAGTCACCATAGCTGTTGCAGGTTTACTACTTGTTACAGAATTACTACTTTACAAATGTTTTTATTGCTATATTTGTATGATGTAATGTCGTTTTGCATATCACGTAATAAAACAGAAAAATTATGTTCTCATTAGATTTGCGTATGCGGTAAGAGCATGGTAGGTACCAGCATGCTCTTGTTTATGCGCAGCTATGTCTGGATTAGCTGTGCGAACGCTTGACGTGTCGGACAGTTGAGCTCTTCGGGAGCGTTTCCCCGAGCGGAGGCCGACTGTACGGCAGAGGAGACGGGCCTTCGCCGCGCGGTGTGATGGATGACATCACCACCGGGGACCCGCGGCGGCGCGCTCATGACTGGAGCCTTCGCAGTTTAATAAACGACTTGTGGTTTTGTTCGGAAGAAAAATCGGCTGTTTCCGAAAAGCAATATGGGCAAGCGATTACATGTCTTTGCGAGCGTGTGATTTAATCGCATTTTGGAATTCAGACGATATGAACTGCAAAAATGAATAGTGTCTGCACCACCGAGAAGGAAGCGCTCTGTTAGACAGAGTCAGTACGAGAGCCAACCAGCGGTGTGAAAATAGAAGAAAACAAGAGAGAAGCCGACGGGGCCACTTCACAAACTAACCTCGGAATTTCTTTTCCTCGGTGGTGTCCGCTGAAATTTGTCAGGGGGATTGAAAGCGACAACATCCGGCTATCCATTACCTCTAGCTGTCCAGATTGCTATGTTAGGTAGCTAGCTGGCCAAATGTGGGTGCTCGGGCATGAGTGGATGGGGCTCAAGATGGAGGAGGATACTTCTTTGATTTGAATCACAGGACCTCTGCAAGGCTACACATTCTGCGTAGTATGCCTTTAAGTGTAATTGACTTTGAAGTGATTTACGTGTGACCATGCCTACACGAGTTTGACGTGGTTGTGTATTTTAGGAGTTAAATGTTGTGTGTGAAAAGGTCTGAGCGAAGCAGGATTTGCTCTGTTCTGTTCTAATGGTGTTTTTGCTCTGAGATTGGCGGGGGGTAGATGTTAAAACAGCCTTTGAGTTGTCCTCCTTTTAATCAGTCTCTTAAACAACAGAGGATAAAGTAAAGTCTGAACTATTCTTCAGTGAAACAGGACAAAACCGAGATAGATTAGTCATCACACATCAGACATTCTTTGTTAATCCAGGGGGCTAATTATTTTCTATTATAACCAAAACATATAATAAAGAATTCACACATGAATAAGGAGTACACCGAGAGACAATGTAAATGCAGCTATTTTCAGTACTGTATGTTCAATGGTTTTGCACAGTAATATGTTCTGTGTTAAATCAGCTCTTACAGAATACGCATGGTCCCTGCTGGACTTTGTATGTACACTCTAAGAGTTTAATTAACACTGGACATTTTACTGTGCACTGCCTCTGTGGATCAGAGTAAAAGGCGAATCTCACAGACAGAACAGGTTTTGTGTGGATCAGGGTAAAAGGCGAATCTCACAGACAGAGCAGGTTTTGTGTGGATCAGGGTAAAAGGCAAATCTCAGAGCAGGTTTTGTGTGGATCAGAGTAAAAGGCGAATCTCACAGAGCAGGTTTAGTGTGGATCAGGGTAAAAGGCGAATCTCATAGACAGAGCAGGTTTTGTGTGGATCAGGGTAAAAGGCGAATCTCACAGACAGAGCAGATTCTGTGTGGATCAGGGTAAAAGGCGAATCTCACAGACAGAGCAGGTTTAGTGTGGATCAGGGTAAAAGGCGAATCTCACAGACAGAGCAGATTCTGTGTGGATCAGGGTAAAAGGCGAATCTCACAGACAGAGCAGGTTTTGTGTGGATCAGGGTAAAAGGCGAATCTCAGAGAGCAGATTCTGTGTGGATCAGGGTAAAAGGCGAATCTCACAGAGCAGATTCTGTGTGGATCAGGGCTTCGTTCTCTTGGCTGGCATTTCGGCGCTGCCTGACAGAAGTAATCCCCCACACCCCGTCTCCTCTCCCTCACCGTGGCAGGCCACGCCCACATATCCCAGAATGCCCTCCTCCCTCTGTGGCCCCCACCCCCTGTGGTCTGACAACCTGTCTCTCTCTCTCTCTCTCTCTCTCCAAGGTGACATCCGGAACGACCTCTACCTGACCCTGGAAAGAGGGGAGTTTGAGAGGGGGGGCAAAAGCGTGCAGAAGAACATTGAGGTCACGGTCTACGTGCTGTACGCTGACGGGGAGATACTGAAGGTGCGCGATGCGTGCTTCATCACGCAAACGCCTCTCTACCCTGACACTGCTCAACACTGTGTGGTCTAAAATGCCTTTGCATGATTGGAGTATATATCATATAAAGGTGGCATATTTGTTAAAATACCACTCTGACCCACTTGCATTTTTTGTGTGTGTGCATGCGTGGGTGTGTTTGGATGTGTGTATGCGTGCGTGTGCGTGTGCGTGTGCGTGTGCGTGCGCGTGCGCGTGCGCGTGCGCGTGCGCGTGTGCGTGTGTGTATGTGCGTATGTGTGTGTGTGTGTGTGTGGGTGTGTGTGTATGTGCGTATGTGTGTATGTGCGTTCGTGTATCCCCTTTACAGGACTGCATCAGCCTGGGTTCTGGGGAGCCCAGTCTCAGTGAGCACCGGTCCTTCGTGCTGTACCACAATAACAGCCCCCGCTGGAGCGAGGTCATCAAACTGCCCATCCCCATCGACCGCTTCCGCGGGTCCCACCTGCGCTTCGAGTTCCGCCACTGCTCCAGTGAGTACCTGCGCCCGCCCCTGTCCGCTGTGGGGACCTGGGGAGTCACTGTCCAAACACTTTCACCCTTTAACCCAGCTCAGAGCTGGTCATTATCCTCTGGAGAGCACTTTTAGCAGGAAAATAGGGAAATAAGAGAGATCCGCCAAAAACAGGAAGTGCTGGAAAATGAGCTCAGCGTCTACCTGACAGCTGTCTGTCATTCTGTCTGTCTGACATTAATTACAGAAGTAAAATTGTGTATTCAGAGCATCTGTTAATTGTGAAGTGGCTGAGTGTGTTAATTGTGAAGTGATTGGCATGTGTTGTAAAGTAAATGTCTGTTGCCTAAGCATATGTTAACCTTAAAGCAAATGTGTGTTGCTAAGCATGTGTTAGTTGTAAAGTAAGTGTGTATTGGCTAAGCATGCTTTAATTGTAAAGTAAGTGTGTATTGGCTAAGCATGTATTAATTGTAAAGTAAGTGTGTGTTGGCTAAGCATGCTTTAATTGTAAAGTAAGTGTGTGTTGGCTAAGCATGCTTTAATTGTAAAGTAAGTGTGTATTGGCTAAGCATGCTTTAATTGTAAAGTAAGGTAAGTGTGTTGTCTGAACGTGTGTAAGTGAATGAGCCTGTGCTTCTCTGCAGCCAAAGATAAAGGAGAGAAGAAGCTGTTCGGCTTCGCCTTCACCCCTCTGATGAGGGAGGATGGGACCACACTGTCCGACGAGAGCCATGAGCTCTACGTGTACAAGGTCAGAATCTCTCTCATACACACACACACACACGCACACACACAACACACACACACGCACACACACATAAACACGCACGCACGCACACGCACGCACGCACACGCACGCACGCACACACGGACGCATGCACGCAGGCACACACACACACACACACACATAATCGCTAAGTGTGAAATGAGAAAAGATACACCACTCTGTTAACTGCTATGTTAGCTTTCAGCACAGCTTGCAGTAAAGGCTATCTAAAAAAGCCTGCACTTCAAGACCATTTAAATGACTAAATCTGTGCATTGATCCTTGCCCTGAATATTCTTTGCGTGTGACTACAGAGAAAAATGAGTAGCCTACATGTATCCACAATTTTAAATAATGTTAATAAAATGTGCACACTTGCATAATACAAATGAAAAGAACTTCATTACTCACCTAATAGCCTAATTGAGAACAACTGGTATTGAGTATTCTGTGAATTAATCCATCAGTGGTTAATCAAAGAAAAAACAGGTTGAGACCAATAATCAGTTTAAGGGGAAGCTTTCCAGCCTGTCAATTTTCAGCTCACCAACCACCACTAGATGGGTCCCATAGTCTGATATCAAATCTGGACTGTGGGCAGGAGACCCATAAGGTCACACATAATCACAGCCTGTCATCACCTATAGCAGGGGAGGGCAGTTTCGGTCCTGGAGGGCCGGTGTGTGTGCAGGTTTTTGTTACTCTGGCTAAATGAGCTAACTGGCTGTGTACACCAACGCTGGTTCACTCGTAGATGGTTTCTGCTGGTGGTGGTACAGTGTCTCTGTGTTTGTCAGTGTGATGAGAACACCACCTTCAGTAACCACGCCCTGTACCTGGGCCTGCCCTGCTGCAAGGACGATTTCAACGGCTGCCCCAACATCCCGTCCAGCCTCATCTTCCAGCGGAGCACCAAGGAGACCCTGTGGATCTCCACCCAGCTGTCCTCCACCAAGCTCACGCAGAACGGTAATGCTCTCGAGCCAACAGGAGCGTAGAGCAGCACCCCTCCCCCTGATAGCACAGCCTAATCTAACAGAGCAGAGCCGTGGATCTCCTCACACCCTAACTCCACACGCACTAACTCCACAAGCGCTAACTCCACACGCGCTAACGTCACACGTGCTAACTCCACACATGCTAACGTCACACAGCTAACACAACGGTAACCGTCCCTGTGTCTTACAACTTAAATTAGAAGTTAAAAAAATCATTCGAGTCTGGCCAACATGAGACTTCAATCCTGGCGGGTCTCCAAGGTCAAACAGGGGTGTCTCCAAGGTCAAACAGATCTGCAGGCAAGTGTTCTCTCTTCACTCCTTACTGGTCTCCTGGTTTAATCCTCTTGCTGCTGTGTAATCCTGTCACCTTCAGGGGTGGGAGGTAACTGCAGAATGCCAGGGTTGTTCACTCTATGTGCGGTGTGTGTGTTAACTCTGAACTGTGGGAATTCCATTTCCCCATGTGTGGTCAAGAAGGGAAATCTGAAAGCTGAATCTCATCGATATGAACAACAGTAAGCACCCCCCCACCCCCCACCCCCACCCCCTTTTCTGAGTCCAGGGCTGTGGTCCGTTCCATTTCAGTTTGGCCAATTCAGGAAATTAATTCGTAATTCAGTTTGTTAATTGAAGTATCCATGAAGTTTCGTGATAATTGTCGTTTTTGTCATTTCCAGTTCATTTCATGTCATTTCCTGAATGGTCCTGAACTGCAGTAGAATTTCACAGGTCCCGGCTGTGCTCCTGACCAGTTCAGGCTGTTATTGGCTCCCGGTGATCTCAGAAGCCCCTCCCATTACCTCAGCCACGCCCATTTGTTTGAGTTACAGTGGCCACTTTTTAAGGCAGGACATCACATTGGCTTTATATACACATAGTGAAAAAAGACGGAAACTTTCATGTAAAACAGCAGTGCAGGAGGGCTGTGTGTGTGTGTGTGTGTGGTGTGAATGGTGCAGGAGGGCTGTGTGTGTGTGTGTGTGGTGTTGGAATGGTGCAGGAGGGCTGTGTGTGTGTGTGTGTGGTGACCCTCTCCCTCCGTGTCCCCCCCAGTGGACCTGCTGGCCCTGCTGAAGTGGAAGGCCCACCCAGACCGAGTGATGGACATCCTGGGGAGGCTGCGGCATGTCAGCGGGGAGGAGATCGTCAAGGTAACGAGGCCCCTTAGACACCTCACACACACCTGGGGCCCCTTAGACACCTCACACACACCTGGGGCCCCTTAGACACCTCACACACACCTGGGGCCCCTCAGACACCTCACACACACCTGGGGCCCCTTGGGCACCTCACACACACCTGGGGCCCCTCAGACACCTCACACACACCTGGGGCCCCTCAGACACCTCACACACACCTGAGGCCCCTCGCACACCTCACACACACCTGGGGCCCCGCAGACACCTCACGCACACCTGGGGCCCCTCACACACCTCACACACACCTGGGGCCCCTCACACGGCTCACACACACCTGGGGCCCCTCAGACACATCACACACACCTGAGGCCCCTCACACGGCTCACACACACCTGGGGCCCCTCGGACACGTCACACACACCTGGGGCCCCTCAGACACCTCACACACACCTGGGGCCCCTCACACGGCTCACACACACCTGGGGCCCCTCAGACACATCACACACACCTATGGCCCCTCACACGGCTCACACACACCTGGGGCCCCTCGGACACGTCACACACACCTGGGGCCCCTCAGACACCTCACACACACCTGGGGCCCCTCGGGCACCTCACACACACCTGGGGCCCCTCGGACACCTCACACACACCTGGGGCCCCTCGGACACCTCACACACACCTGGGGCCCCTCAGGCACCTCACACACACCTGGGGCCCCTCGCACACCTCACACACACCTGGGGCCCCTCGGACACCTCACACACACCTGGGGCCCCTCGGACACCTCACACACACCTGGGGCCCCCCGGGCACCTCACAAACACCTGGGGCCCCTCAGACACCTCACACACACCTGGGGCCCCTCAGATACCTCATACACACCTGGGGCCCCTCAGACGCCTCACACACACCTGGGGCCCCTCGGACACCTCACACACACCTGGGGCCCCTCAGACACCTCACACACACCTGGGGCCCCTCAGATACCTCATACACACCTGGGGCCCCTCAGACGCCTCACACACACCTGGGGCCCCTCGGACACCTCACATACACCTGGGGCCCCTCGCACACCTCACACATACCTGGGGCCCCTCGGACACCTCACACAGGCCTGGGGCCCCCCGGGCACCTCACACACACCTGGGGCCCCTCGGGCACCTCACACACACCTGAGGCCCCTCAGACACCTCACACACACCTGGGGCCCCTCAGACACCTCATACACACCTGGGGCCCCTCAGGCACCTCACACACACCTGGGGCCCCTCAGGCACCTCATACACACCTGGGGCCCCTCAGATACCTCATACACACCTGGGGCCCCTCAGACGCCTCACACACACCTGGGGCCCCTCAGACGCCTCACACACACCTGGGGCCACTGTGGCCCTTAGGCCTTCTTCACCGATCATAATCACCATCTTCATTATCATCATCATTTTTAGCATAATCTTCTTTATCATCATCATCATCTTATTCTACATCTTTATCATCATTTTCATCATCATGGTCTTTATCACCATCATCTTCATCTTTATCATCATCAACTTTATCATCATCATCATCTTCATCATGATTTTTATCATCATCATCATCTTTATGATCATCTTCATCTTTATCATCATCATCATCATCGTCTTTATCATCATCATCATCTTTATCATCATCTTCATCTATAGCATCATCATCATCATCATCATCTTCTTCATAAAGGGTTGATTTATCTGAAAGGCCGGTGTGATGTATATACTTGAGGATTTTTCATTTAGGGCACCCTGAGAAATGCAAGGGGCTATTCTTCGTACATATACTATCCTTATTGGGAGGTTTATTAAAAACTGCTGCTGCTACTCAGTATATGGTTACATAATCAGGTTATGGGCCAAAGCTGTTTTAAATCAGTCAGATATTCATTACATGGCCGTGCCTGGAAGTAGGGTACACGGCGTGCTGGTCCTGCTCTCCCTGAGGCGATCTGCACGCGCTCTCTGTGCTAAATACTTCCAGTAGCAGATGATTTTTACAGTTGGCAGGTTACAGTAATGCATTACATGCGTATGGAAGCAGACAACCGTTCTCTTTCCTCGGGAGCTCAAACTGTCGAGGGTGGGGGGTGGGTGGGGGGGGGGGGTCGGGGGGGGGGAAAGCAAACCGCGGGGGGGGCGGCGCTGGCGAGGGGGCGACACACCAAATGAAAGCAAAATGGCCGCGGACTCTAAATAGTATTAGCCTCCTTTCTAGACGAAAGCTCAGTGGCGGCGCGGCCTAATACCTTACCTGGGGATGTATTACCTTACCTGGGGATGTATTACCTTGTGGGGAATTCACCAAATTACTTAATTTAAGCGGCTAATTACAAAAAGTAGCAAAATGGCTGCCGCAGATGACAGCGAATGTGGCGGCCAGTAAATAGTGTGTTTTAATGGCCCTGGGAAGTACACTGGGGGGTTTGTTTAAAAGCGTGCTGTGGGCTTTACGTTAGAGTGACAGATACTGAAGGTTCTACAGGCAGAGAGCATGCCTGGGGGTGGATGGCTTAGCATCTAGTGACATAACAGCCAGTCTGTGGCATTTAACCTCTTCCTCTTTGTCAAAGATCTGTCAGAAATCGTTGTCTAAAATATCCTGCCCTGGTCTATTAGGGACATTTAATACTGCTGCATTTAGACATTCTGCTATAGTGTGTTTGAAAATACATTATGTGCAGTTAGGTTCATAATGGCTGAGGAAAGAAACCATTGCTGAATGATAAAGCACATTTTAAATGAATATTTCAATCCAGGAGCACAATCGTGTGCATTTCCATAGATTCAGGAAATTCTGTACTACCTGCATTGAACTTAATGTAACAGATGCTATATTCCAGAGTGGCCTGCAATAGGGGCTTCTTCACAACATAAAGCAGCATCTGCTATATTAATCACTGTTTTTTTCCCTCAGAAATATACAGGTCAGGTGATTCCCTCGAAAATGCGGGTGGAAACATTGAACACCAACACGCCCTTCGGTGACCAGAGTCTATGAATTAAAAAGCGTTATTAGCAAGCCCACTACCGTGAACATGGTGCCGTTACCGTGTTGGAATAACTGTAAAGTGTCTGTTACCACCGCTGGTCAAAAGCAGGAAGCCGCATCACGTTAGGAAACTGAATGGCTTCTGCAAACATCCAGCTGTGCCAATGGACTGTATTTAAAAACGTAATCTCTGTGGCTAACAGCTTGAGCTAGATGCGCAAATGGAAATGTAGCATTTGCCTTCAGTCAATTTCTCCTCGCGTACCTTCTTGTTTTAACAAAACTAATTCGAAAAATCTTTTAAAGCTCATTTTATGCTGGTTCCTTTTAAGGATAACCTCAATCACAATTCCCCCACAGGCAAATAATCAGAATTTAAGAAAACAAAATGAAGGTTTCCTGATGTCTTTGTTTAGTGAAATTACCCCTCAGTCAGGAATGTGTCCCAGAATCCAGGTTGATTGAAAGTTGTTGATCAACGCAAACTGCAGAGGAGAGAAATGAGAGGGAAGAACAGTTCATTACACAAACAGCCACTTAAACGCAAGCGCTTTTCAAAACGCTCAAAAGGAACAAAGTGCATTTTTCCGTGGGGGGGTGAGGTGGGAGGGGGGGGGGGGGGGGGTGGGTGTTGTTCCCTGCCTGAATTGTTCCGTGTCTCTTTCATTATGGGATCTCTCTGTACCCAGCCCGATATCAGTGTGTTAGCTCGGTTCTCTCTGCACTAACACACATCAGGTCTGTGTTCTCAGGCCAAATGCCATGTCTCATGAACTTGCATTCCCCAAAGTCCAAGAAATTCTTTTGAAATAAAAAATAAGAAGAGTGGCGTGACTAAATGTGGCAGATGAAGATGCAGTGACGATAAAATGTCACACTTTTTCAAATGAGAACGCTGATATTTAAATTTCTCATTATCTTGTCTTTGCAGTTCCTGCAAGATATCCTCGACACGCTGTTTTCCATCCTGGATGACAACACGGACAAATACGGACCTCTGGTGTTCCAGTCGCTGGTAAGGCAGAGCTCAACTGGACAGCGCATCAGATTCGGGGGGGTGACCCAGCCGCCTCAAGCCGGGCCGTTGTGCGTGTGCTGTGTGCGTGTGTGTGTGTGTGTGTGTGTGTGTGTGTGTGTGTGTGCGTGCGTGCGTGTGCGTGCTGTGTGCGTGTGCGTGTGCGTGTGCGTGTGCTGTGTGCTGTGTGCTGTGTGTGTGTGCGTGTGCGTGTGCGTGTGCGTGTGTGCGTGTGCGTGTGTGCTGTGTGCGTGTGTGCGTGTGTGCGTGTGCTGTGTGCTGTGTGCGTGTGCGTGTGCGTGTGCGTGTGCTGTGTGCGTGTGTGCTGTGTGCGTGTGTGCGTGTGTGCGTGTGTGCTGTGTGCGTGTGTGTGCGTGTGTCTGTCTGTGTGTGTGTGCTGTGCGTGTGTGTGCTGTGCGTGTGCTGTGTGTGTGTGCTGTGTGTGTGCTGTGTGTGTGCTGTGCGTGTGTGTGTGTGCGTGTGTGCTGTGTGTGTGCGTGTGTCTGTGTGCGTGGTGTGTGTGTGTGTGTGTGTGTGTGTGCTGTGCGTGTGCTGTGTGTGTGTGCTGTGTGTGTGTGTGTGCTGTGTGCGTGTGTGCGTGTGTGTGCGTGTGTCTGTCTGTGTGTGTGTGTGTGTGTGTGTATGCTGTGCGTGTGCTGTGTGTGTGTGTGCTGTGCGGGTGTTTTGTAGCACCACACAGAACTGGGGTCGGGTCTGTGATCCGGTCTCAGCAAAGAGTATCGCTGACCCACGAGCCCAAAAAACCGTCTCTCCTGGCCATCCGCAAGAGATAAAAGCAAAATGGAAATGACTCATCTGAAAGCGTTTTACTCAGAGAGGGATAGTTTAGCAATCAAACAAACTAGCTGAATCAGTTGCCGTTAAAGAGGAAAGGGTTCCTGAGGCAACACAAACAGCACCAGGAAAAGACATCATAATGATGGACCAGCTGGTGCCTCGAAACGAACGTCTGTCCATTTCAGCATCAATACATGCAAAAGAAATCCTAAGAAAACGAAAAAGAAAAAATCTCTTTTTCATGATTTTTGCAGCGCTGTTGTTTATGAAAACAAACCCCAAAGTAATACTGTAAAATTTGAATACATCAAAGACAGTACACCTGAAATCCGTGTTGAGTAGGAAATAGTGTGATTGTGCTTGAGGTTCTGCAGCCTCTGTGTGGGAGAGACAGCTGGTCTGTGTGAGCGTGTCACAGAAGAGGATCAGAACGAAGCATCCCGGCTTCCTCTGACGCCAGGAAGGACAACAGGAATGGCGACTGACGTTAAATCCAACAGGAAGCGCCCTTGCAGGAATTTCACCGAGGAACAGGGAGGCACACGGGCGCTGAATGGGTTTTATGTCCAAACCACGGAGCGGATGCAGAATGATAAATCGCTTTAGTTTCACACGGCGCTGCGGGTTTGTGTGTGTGAGGGTCGGGTTTGCACGGTGTAACCCCCCCCCCCCCCCCCCGTGCCTGAGCTCAGGTGGTAATGGGAAAAGCGGAGGTCTCAGGTGGCCCTGCGCTGGAGATGATGAGGGAACGTTCGCCCCCTGCCCGGCTGACGGGAGACATTAGCAGCCCGAGACCTCCTTAAACAGAGTCAAGGAGCTCTCCCCGCTTCCCGCCCGGCTTATCCATCATTCCGAGCCTCCTCAAACAGAGTCAAGGAGCTCTCCCCGCGTCCCCGCCCGGCTTATCCATCATTCCCAGCCTCCTTACACAGAGTCAAGGAGCTCTCCCCGCTTCCCGCCCGGCTTATCCATCATTCCCAGCCTCCTTAAACAGAGTCAAGGAGCTCTCCCCGCTTCCCGCCCGGCTTATCCATCATTCCGAGGAGCAGAGGGCAGCGGCAGGAAAAATGAGATTCCCTGGAAGCCTTTCCGCTTGGGAATTCTCTGAGTTTGGCCATATGGAAGCACACGGTTCTGTCCTTGAGTACGGTGTTAAACGCGGTTTCATTATCGAATATGAACCTGTGAGGCATATACACAGACCTGCACGTTTCGGATGTAATCGGATACGTTTGGCTGATTCTTCTTGTTCAGG
>CM045895.1:1805000-1977500 GCA_025169545.1 Anguilla japonica
ATGAGGGTAATTATTTATGTTAATTATTAATAATAACTGAATTTGTACAATGGTTTTCACGCATGGTGCACTAAACGCTTTACACAATAAAAGCATAGATAAGGAAATAGAACAGAATATATATATATATATATATATATATATATATATATATGCAAGCGTATAAAATGGGTTTTTAAGCCAGATTTTAAATTTGGCACTTTCAGGCTGCATCATGGCGGAAACTTCAAACGGAAAATGAATTCTTGGAAAAGGCTAAAAAAAAAAGCCCCATTAATTTATGCAGGATTTTGATTCATCCGCATTGGATTTTGAAAAAACTTTATTAGTTGTTGAATTATTAGCCATGCATTTTACATAGAGCCGGATGAGAGCTATGAAGGTGATAAATAAGGCTAATGCTAAACATTCTGCATGGTAGCAGAGTGTGCATGACCACTGGGTACAAGAACAGGAAGTGGGAGGGGCTATAGACCACAGTGGTAAAGCTGCAGATTCTTGAGACGCACCAGATGCTCAGCTTGACGTTGCGTTCATTCTCTCTGCTGACAAAGTTCCTGCTAAATTTCCTGTGTTGATTTATAGCAGCAGTTGTTCACTCATTATTGTTCAGATTGTCACGGTGTTGTAATAATTACAGAGCAGCTAAGTTCCAGGAGATGAAGTTGAAATATTTTTCCTTCAACAGTAGGGAGACGGCACTTTAAATCTTCAGACTACAGAACGGAATTTTCTGGTGGGTCTAAAGAGTCATGGCAAACTCATGAGAAGCTACACTGAGGGCATGAGATTCAACATTATTGTCAATTCAAGAAGCCAAGATGATAAAATATTTGGCACCAGAAATGTCAAAACCATGAAGCTAAAGAGTTTGAAATTGGCAGCTTTTGAGGAACTGTACACATTGTCTGAAGGGCAAGGTCACAACCACCCTTTATCCATTCTGCCAGGATTATTTTTAGTGGCTATTAAAACAGAAATTACTGAGCCTATTTAGTATAGTGATGTGTTTTTAACGCCAGTAGTGGCTCAATCTGCCGTGCGACGCTGTGTAATTCTAACGCCAAGCCCAGCAGCCTCACTGGAAGGCAGGTCGGTGTTTGTGGCTGCACAGCAGTGTCACTGGAAGGCAGGTCGGTGTTTGTGGCTGCACAGCAGTGTCACTGGAAGGCAGGTGGTCCGCACAGCAGCCTGGAAGGCAGGTCGGTGTTTGTGGCTGCACAGCAGTGTCACTGGAAGGCAGGTCGGTGTTTGTGGCTGCACAGCAGTGTCACTGGAAGGCAGGTCGGTGTTTGTGGCTGCACAGCAGTGTCACTGGAAGGCAGGTCGGTGTTTGTGGCTGCACAGCAGTGTCACTGGAAGGCAGGTCGGTGTTTGTGGCTGCACAGCAGTGATATCCACTCTCAGTATTCACTTTTTGGCCCTAAAACCTGAAAGCAAATGAGAGCCAAGAAACCAGGTGACTGCGTAATCAGCTGCTGTAACTGATCAGTGTGGAGCTACTCTGGAAATATGAACAACCTGCAGCTGTCCCAGAGAGAGGGTTAGGGTTAGGGTCCCAAAGAGGGGGTTAGGGTTAGGGTCCCAGAGAGAGGGTTAGGGTTAGGGTCCCAGAGAGAGGGTTAGGTTAGGGTTAGGGTCCCAGAGAGAGGGTTAGGGTTACGGTCCCAGAGAGAGGGTTAGGGTTAGGGTCCCAGAGAGAGGGTTAGGGTTAGGGTCCCAGAGAGAGGGTTAGGGTCCCAGAGAGAGGATTAAGCGTTAGGGTCCCAGAGAGAGGGTTAGGATTAGGGTCCCAGCGAGAGGGCTAGCGTTAGGGTCCCAGAGAGAGGATTAAGGTTAGGGTCCCAGAGAGAGGGTTAGGGTTAGGGTCCCAGAGAGAGGATTAACGTTAGGGTTAGAGAGGATTAAGGTTAGGGTCCCAGAGAAAGGGTTAGGGTTAGGGTCCCAGAGAGAGGGTTAGGGATAGGGTCCCAGAGAGAGGGTTAGGATTAGGGTCCCAGAGTGAGGGTTCGGGCTAGGGTTGGGATTAGGGTTAGGGTCCCAAAGAAAGGGTGGACATCACTGCTGTAGAGACCGTACTGAGGGTCATTTCACCCCTAAAGGTCATCAGCCAATCGGGCGAACTTCCTCACATGGGATTTTGATAGGTGTGAACAGCTAAGTTGTAGAACATTTCCTGGCAGCTTCTGCAGTCTCTGAGATTGACATTCCAGACCTTGCTTTCCAGAGTCAGATGAGGCTGAAAACAGATATTATTTCTCAGCCAAGTCGTAGCTGGTCTTGGATCAGTTGTCTAAAGCGATAGCTGCTGTTTTGATGTGGACTGTGTGATGTGTTAAGCCAGTACGGTTTCTGCACTGCTAGTCTTGTTAGCCCCTACACTCTGGATGTGGATCTGGGCTGGGTCTGAGGTGAAATGGGTGCTCTGGTTTTGGGTCTCAGGTGAAATGGGTGCTCTGGTTTTGGGTCTGAGGTGAAATGGGTGCTCTGGTTTTGGGTCTCAGGTGAAATGGGTGCTCTGGTTTTGGGTCTCAGGTGAAATGGGTGCTCTGGTTTTGGGTCTCAGGTGAAATGGGTGCTCTGGTTTTGGGTCTCAGGTGAAATGGGTGCTCTGGGTTTGGGTCTGAGGTTAAATGGGTGCTCTGGTTTTGGGTCTCAGGTGAAATGGTGTTCTGGTTTTGGGTCTGAGGTTAAATGGGTGCTCTGGTTTTTGGGTCTCAGGTGAAATGGGTGCTCTGGTTTGGGTCTGAGGTTAAATGGGTGCTCTGGTTTTGGGTCTCAGGTGAAATGGGTGTTCTGGTTTTGGGTCTGAGGTTAAATGGGTGCTCTGGTTTTGGGTCTCAGGTGAAATGGGTGCTCTGGTTTTGGGTCTGAGGTGAAATGGGTGCTCTGGTTTTGGGTCTCAGGTGAAATGGGTGCTCTGGTTTTGGGTCTGAGGTTAAATGGGTGCTCTGGTTTTGGGTCTCAGGTGAAATGGGTGCTCTGGTTTTGGGTCTGAGGTGAAATGGGTGCTCTGGGTTTGGGTCTGAGGTGAAATGGGTGCTCTGGTTTTGGGTCTCAGGTGAAATGGGTGCTCTGGTTTTGGGTCTCAGGTGAAATGGGTGCTCTGGGTTTTTGTGCAGGCGCTGGAGTACCTCTTCAAGTTCATCGTGCAGTCTCGGATCCTGTACTCGCGGGCCACCTGTGGGATGGAGGAGGACCAGTTCCGCTCCAGCATCCACGAGCTCTTCCAGTCCATCCGCTTCGTCCTGAGCCTGGACAGCCGCAGCTCCGAGACGCTCATATTCACACAGGTAAGAGGAGCGGTCGAGGGCGTGGCCGTGACCCTGGGTATGGGCGTGGCCGTGGGCATGGGCGTATCCCTGGGCGTGGGCGTGACCCTGGGCATGGGCGTGACCCTGGGCTTGGGTGTGACCCTGGGCATGGGCGTGGCCCTGGGTGTGACCCTGGGCATGAGCTTGACCCTGGGTGTGGGCGTGACCCTGGGCTTGGGCGAGACCCTGGGTGTGGGCGTGGCCCTGGGCGTGGGCGTGACTCTGGGTGTGGGCGTGACCCTGGGCTTGGGCGAGACCCTGGGTGTGGGCGTGGCCCTGGGCATGACAGTGACCCTGGGTGTGGGCGTGGCCCTGGGCATGACAGTGACCCTGGGCGTGGGCGTGGCCCTGGGCGTGGGCGTGACCCTGGGTGTGGGCGTGACAGTGACCCTGGGCGTGGGCGTGACCCTGGGCTTGGGCTAATGCAACCTATCGTCACCTCCACGGCACAGCACGCCACACGGCTGCTCACAGTGCTGTGATGTGGACTTTACCGGTCCAAGCAGGCCTGGGTCAAATTCTTGGGGATCAGCAAATGCGTCTTCAAGACCAGTTTAACTCTGTAGATCAGGGCTGCCAAACCCTGTTCCTGGAGATCTACCATCCTGTAGGTTTTCACTCCAACCCTAACAAAGCACGCCTCATTCAACAGCTAGGCAGGGCTGCCCAACCCTGTTCCTGTAGATCATCCTGTACTTTTCCTTTCAACCATAATTTGGCTCACCTGATTTTACTAATTAGCAGCTCAATGAGCTCGCTAGCTATTGACTGAGGTGTGCTTGGTTAGGGTTGGACTGAAAACCTACTAAACAGTGGAACTCCAGGAACATGATTGGCCAGCTCTGCTTTAGATGCTTGTAGAAATTAAAAACGCTCAATTCAAACAGCCATTGATGTGTCATCACTAATAGTTCTGGTGTCTGGAGGGCTGTGTCCTTAACTTTGAACAACGATCAAAAGCTGGATTTTTTACTTAATAATACTTTATAATTTACTTCACAAAGTTTGGCAGTGACCACTGAAATGAACTTGCCAAACTGAGTTTGGGGAAGAAAACGCAATTCTTGAGTTTACTTTTAAGCCAAAGATAAGGACTCGTGTTCAGTAAATGCAAGCCTTTGTGTTGTGGGGTGAAACCTTCAGCAGACAGGGACCGCTGCTCCTCAGCCAGCCACCGAGCACAGGAGCCAACGTTACTTAACGCAGTCCCATAGCTTACTGACCCATTGTGAATGGTGTCTGCTAGTTAATCTTATGCTCACCCTTCCTGCTCGGCGTCCCAGAGTCCCCTGCTGTCCCCGTCTCTCTGTGGATGGTTGCATTACGTGCCTCTAACGCAGTGCTGCTGCTTGGGGACTTGGGGGGGGGGATTTTGGGGCTTGGGTTGGGAGGGGGGGGGGTGTTCCACGGGGTCGGCACAGACCTGGGGCTCTCCTTCTGTCGCTCCCAGGACAGTTTTGGAATCTCCCTGTCCCTAAAATAAGCCCCCATCGTACAGGTAGCTGGAACCCCCCCAGAGGATGTTACCTGCTCTGGAGGATGTTGCTGTTCTTGATCTGATGTCCTGCACTTGATAATGCCTCGATCATAAAGTACGAATGAGTCCCTGGAACATCTTCACAACATTCCGGACCATAGAAAGACAAAATATCTAGCTGGGGGGTATCTGAAACACCTTGAGTTACAAATAACATGGATGATGTACGAATGTTTTTTTTAAATATCATTATTATTATTATTATTATTATAGAGATCATATGTGCCTATCATTTGTACAATCCAAAGCAAGCTTATTTGTAATGAATCAATACGTTTTTAATTTCAATCACATAATCTGTCCTCTGCTTGCACCACTTCGTGAACGCTGGTTCTCGGTCAGGATTTCCTGTCGGCTGTCTGGCTCACAGAAGCTCTGTTCTCCCGTCGTATCCAGCGGCTCTCGATCGTGATTCCGACCTCAGTGTTTCAGTCCGGAGTCAGCATCCGCTCCAGCTGAGCGTCCTGTCCCACTCAGCCTCCTTCGGGATATTTCAGCTGATCCTGTTAACCATAAGAGGAGGGAGAGAGGGAAACCGATTCGTAACCCGTACACGAATCCCTCCGTGAGGTCACGGGTTCGATTCCTCCCCATGGTATCTCTCTCTCTGCTTTCCTCCTGTCTGAATAAAGCAACGGAGAGAGACATAAGGAGGATGGACTGCCTGCTCTCCCTTACTAAAACATGCGTGAGGGAAATCCTGGAACTGACCCGAGGCTCCTCAGTGAAGCCCGGCTGCGCAGAGCAGGGCTGCAGTCGCTCCGCAGTAAAGCCCGGCTGCGCAGAGCAGGGCTGCAGTCGCTCCTCAGTGAAGCCCGGCTGCGCAGAGCAGGGCTGCAGTCGCTCCTCAGTGAAGCCCGGCTGCGCAGAGCAGGGCTGCAGTCGCTCCTCAGTGAAGCCCGGCTTCGCAGAGCAGGGCTGCAGTCGCTCCTCAGTGAAGCCCGGCTTCGCAGAGCAGGGCTGCAGTCACTCCGCAGTGAAGCCCAGCTGCGCAGAGCAGGGCTGCAGTCGCTCCTCAGTGAAGCCCGGCTGCGCAGAGCAGGGCTGCAGTCGCTCCTCAGTAAAGCCCGGCTGCGCAGAGCAGGGCTGCAGTCGCTCCTCAGTAAATCTCCGGCTTCGCAGAGCAGGGCTGCAGTCGCTCCGCAGTAAAGCCCGGCTGCGCAGAGCAGGGCTGCAGTCGCTCCTCAGTGAAGCCCGGCTTCGCAGAGCAGGGCTGCAGTCGCTCCTCAGTGAAGCCCGGCTGCGCAGAGCAGGGCTGCAGTCGCTCCGCAGTAAAGCCTGGCTGCGCAGAGCAGGGCTGCAGTCGCTCCTCAGTGAAGCCCGGCTTCGCAGAGCAGGGCTGCAGTCGCTCCGCAGTAAAGCCCGGCTGCGCAGAGCAGGGCTGCAGTCGCTCCTCAGTGAAGCCCGGCTTCGCAGAGCAGGGCTGCAGTCGCTCCTCAGTAAAGCCCGGCTGCGCAGAGCAGGGCTGCAGTCGCTCCTCAGTAAAGCCCGGCTGCGCAGAGCAGGGCTGCAGTCGCTCCGCAGTAAAGCCCGGCTTCGCAGAGCAGGGCTGCAGTCGCTCCGCAGTAAAGCCCGGCTTCGCAGAGCAGGGCTGCAGTCGCTCCGCAGTAAAGCCCGGCTGCGCAGAGCAGGGCTGCAGTCGCTCCGCAGTAAAGCCCGGCTGCGCAGAGCAGGGCTGCAGTCGCTCCTCAGTGAAGCCCGGCTGCGCAGAGCAGGGCTGCAGTCGCTCCTCAGTAAAGCCCGGCTTCGCAGAGCAGGGCTGCAGCCGCTCCGCAGTAAAGCCCGGCTGCGCAGAGCAGGGCTGCAGTCGCTCCTCAGTAAAGCCCGGCTTCGCAGAGCAGGGCTGCAGTCGCTCCTCAGTGAAGCCCGGCTGCGCAGAGCAGGGCTGCAGTCGCTCCGCAGTAAAGCCCGGCTTCGCAGAGCAGGGCTGCAGTCGCTCCTCAGTAAAGCCCGGCTGCGCAGAGCAGGGCTGCAGTCGCTCCTCAGTGAAGCCCGGCTGCGCAGAGCAGGGCTGCAGTCGCTCCTCAGTAAAGCCCGGCTGCGCAGAGCAGGGCTGCAGTCGCTCCTCAGTAAAGCCCGGCTTCGCAGAGCAGGGCTGCAGTCGCTCCGCAGTAAATCTCTGGCCTGCGCGAGTGAGCCAGAGAGGAGAGTCATTGGAGCAGATTTCGGCTACACTTCCTTTCCTTTAATAAGGGCTCCTGTTTTGCTTGGCTTTTGCTTTCCGTGTGTCGTCCTTAATTAATTTTTCATGCTCTTGTTTATTTTGTTCTTGCCTGGGCCCCTTAACCTGTCCAAACCAGATATCTCCCAGAATTAAAATACCCACTGGACCTTTTTTATTTTATTTATCTATTTATTTATTTATTTTTTTATTTCCACTCTCCAAGACGTCTCATCAGCATGTTTTTGTACCAGAAGCTAGCAGAATGTTCCAGGCAGGAATCGCCTGTCTCATATCCCCCCTCCCGCCAGCCCCCCCCCCCCCCCCCCCCCCCCACCCCAAATGAAGCATTTTCTCTGGACAACAAACCGCTATTTCTGTTAACCTGCCACTGTCAGCACTTTCATTTCTCAATATATATTTTTTTCACTTAACTTTTGTCTTCAGTTGCTTTAATCTTGTTTTGTTTGTTTGCCCCTTTGACCTTTGACCTGTGACCCCTTATTTATTTATTTATTTCCTGACTCCTCCTGTCCCCCCCCTTCGCTGCCCCCCCCCCCCCCCCCGCCACTGTGCCCCAGAGCGCCCCGCCTTCGGCCGGACAGCCCAGTGGTGCGGTCAGCTGTGTGCCGCCCTGGAGCTCCCATGCTCCGCGGCCTTCTCCTCTCTCAGTAAGTAACAGCGCCCCCTTGCGGTGCACACCCGGTACCGCAAGGGGTGCCCCCTGCCAAGCTCTTCCCGCCATCAAAGCACCAGCACCACCCCTCCCCCCAAACCCCCCCTGCGTTTCCAAAGCAACAACCAACCAACCAATCAGCCAGCCGGAGCTGAATCCTCACAGTTCTTTTCTTGGGTTTTGTTTTGTTTTTTTTGTAATCTTTTCTTCATTTCTTTAACCTTGTAATATCTTTCGCCACGTGTCATGTCTGTCTGCGTGTCATTCCCCTGAAAGCTCACTGCATCCTCGGTGATGCCGTGCTCGGAGACGGGTCATCACTGCGCCAGGAATGGACCAATCACCGGGCTGCTGGGCCGCCGGCGTCCCACCCGTCTCCGGGGGCGACAGAGACGCGATTGGACGGGGGAGAACTAAAAAAAACGCAGCTGAAAGGGTCTTTCTGTGCTAAAAAACAAACCTTTTGGGAGTAATAGAAACAAAAACACTTAAAATAAATTGTCCAAAATGTATTTTTTAAATCTCAATACTCACAGAAACCTTTCAGTACCCGACAGTTTAAGGACTGGGGTCAATGAATCCCAGCTCAATTCTGTCATTTTAGGAAATGCACTGAAATGAATTCATTAATCCTCATAGAACATTGTGACCATTTTTAAATTCATGACCTGAATTTCAGTTAATTTCCTTAACTGACTGAACTGAAAGGAACTGACTCCATTAAGGTGCTGGATAATTGGCCAATCAGAAGCTTTGACATAGATAATCGGCCAATCAGAAGCGGCGACGGCTGCCGCGGCCTCTCGCTCCGGTTTCTGTGTGACGCCTCCAGGCCCAGCAGCTCCTGCACCCCCCCCCAGCCCCCCCCCCCCCCCCCCCCCCCCCCCCCCCCCCCCCCCCCCCCCCCCCCCCCACCCCCCCACCCCCCCACCAACCCCGGAACGCTCCCGAGCGGAGCGTGGAGCCCCCCCCCCCACGGTCGGGCGAGTCGCGTGCGCGTGAGCCGTGGTTCCACCGTCCCTGTGCTGTCTCCCGCTCTGACCACAGGCGGCGCTGCTGAGCTCCTTCCCCGCCATCTTCGACGAGCTGCTGCAGATGTTCACGGTGCAGGAGGTGGCGGAGTTCGTGCGGGGCACGCTGGGGAGCATGCCCAGCACGGTGCACATCGGCCAGTCCATGGACGTGGTGAAGCTGCAGTCCATCGCCCGCACGGTCGACAGCCGGCTCTTCTCCTTCCCAGGTATCCCACGGCAACCCGTCAGCGCCAGAACAGCCGCCGCCCGGACTGCAGGGAGGGGGAGAGGAAGGAGGGGGAGGGGAGGAGGAGGAGAGGGAGGGGGGCAGGGAGGGGGCTGAAGTGTTTAAATGTCTGAGTGGTTTGCCTGGGGATTCTCTTGTTTTTCAGTCTTATGCCTTCTCATGCATCTTCTATCTTTCACTCTCTCACATGTTTTTTCTGCCTACTTTCTTCCTTCCCCCTTTCCACCCCTCTCTCCCTCCCTCCCCCCTCCCCCTTCCTGTCCCTTTCCCTGTCCTCCTCCTCCTCTCTCCCCTCTCACCCCCCTCCCTCCTCTCTCCCCCCCTCCCTCCCTCCCTCTCTCAGAGTCCCGGCGGATCCTGCTCCCGGTGGTCCTGCATCACATCCACCTGCACCTGCGGCAGCAGAAGGAGCTGCTCATCTGCTCTGGGATCCTCAGCAGCATCTTCTCCATCATCAAGAGCAGCTCTCTGGTACCCACACACACACACACACACACACACACACACACACACTAACATACATACACATACACCTTATATATACACACACACACACACACACTAACATACACACACATACACACACACTCACACACACACATACACCTTATATACACACACACACACACACAAACATACACACACACACACACACACTAACATACACACACACTCACACACACACATACACCTTATATATACACACACACACACACACTAACATACACACACACATACACACACACACACACACAAACATACACACACACACACACTCACACACACACACACTAACATATACACACACACACACACACTAACACGCACACACATACACACACACACACACACACACACACAGTAACATACACACACATATACACCTTATACACACGCACACACACACACACACACGTATAACTATATACCTGTCATCCTTGATTCATAGTGATTCACTTTTTGTGGTTTTCTCACATTTTCTGATTTAGTGTATGCTTTCATTGGCTCAAACAGTGTGTATGTGCAATGACAGTGATCTGCATGCGTACGAAAGCTTCTGATGACCGTCCAGCTTCACAGTGAAGGGGCATTCCGATCTAAAGCAATACGATTAATTCCAAGTAACTCTGAAGCAGCTTGTGCAGCAATGCTTAAAAGAGATTCATTTTATAGAATTTGCCCACAATTAAGGTCTGACAGCTTGCTAGTGAGTTCAGAAACTCACATTTAAGGCCAGTGAGTTGGATGGTTGATTGGCGATTGGTTTAGTGTGCTATTGCTATTGAGTAAGGTGAATGCATGTTAAGTTAGAACATTTGCGTTCAAAACCAAGAACATGCCTGTAGTTACCTGGTTGGCCACCATTATTTGTTTTGCATTTTTATCACTTTTACCTTAGTTGAGCGGTAACTGGGTTAATTTCACTGTGGACAGAAACGGGAAGTATTAGTAGGGTGTTTGTCTGTCATGTTAGTACCCTGCTGGGTTGCATTGATTGTCTGATATCTAAAACTACATTGTTAATATACTCTCATAATTATATTAACAATATAGTTTTTCTTTTAAATGCAGGAAAAATTAGGCAAAAATGAAATATATTTGAGGATTTCTTTGGTGAAAAAAATGCGTGTGGCATGAGTGGACATTGATAATGTAGCTGAAATAAATTCCTGCATTTTGGCAGGACACACATCAATTCCAGACCATGGCGGTAGCTCCATGGGACAGCACACAGTTGTCGCCGAGAGTCTGGGTTCAGTTATTTAGGGCTCCGCGTTTCATCACTCTTCAGTGACTCCCCTCATTGGTCGTCGGGCAGCCATGGACTGCATGTGAAAGCTGCATGTGAAAGGTCTTCCTCCGACTCCACTCTATAGGAGCTTAGCTATGGACTGCGGTGTGAGAAGAAGCAGTTGGTGACACCACGGGTTTTAAAGAAGAAGTGCAGATGTCTACACTCTCCTGAATCAGCAGTGGGGTTCACATGTGAACATTCAAACCAGAATTGGACCTTCAAAATTAGGGTGGGAAATGGACGTGCTCAGCCCCACGTTGGGTACCAGTTAAAAAACAATTTTATAGAAAGTAAAACTCCAGAAAGTGAAGTATCGTTTTATCTACCTGGGAGGCGTAGACCTGCCCTGCTTTTCTCTAGGAAAATATCACAGTCTGATCTGAGCCTGATGGCGCTACGCTGTGCTATCAGGCAGTGGAACCAGCGGGTAATCAGGAAGTCATCGCCTGTACGGCATCAGGGAGGGGACAAACCTGACAGGCTTTCACAGGCAGTTTGTTCTGGATTGGCAAAGCCCGCTGGGGCCAGGGAAAGCATGGAGAAAGTGTACATGCTCTGTTCAAAGAGCTACTCCTGCTAATCCTGTTACAGTTGGAGTGTGTGTGTGTGTGTGTGTGTGTGTGTGTGTGCAAGTGAGTTTGAGTGTGTGTGTGTATATGTGTGTGTGTATGTGTGTGCGAGTGCGAGTGCGTGTGTGTGTGTGTGTGTGTGTGTGTGGATTTGTTAGATGTTACACATCAGCATGAACTCAGGCGTGTGGTTCATGAAAATTCACCTAACTTTTAGCATGACATACGATGGCCAAAGCCTAAACATCTCCCTTTTTTCTCCCTCTCTCTCTGTCTCATTGCTCCCCCCCCCCCCCAGGAGAGCTCGGTGCAGGAGGAGGTGGAGATGATGGTGGAGAGCCTGCTGGACGTGCTGCTCCAGACCCTGCTGGCCATCATGAGCAAGTCGCAGCCTCAGGAGGCGGTAAGGGGCCAGCGCTGCCCACAGTGCACAGCTGAGATCACCGTTAGTAACTAACAATCTGTTTTTACCCCCCTGCCCCCCCCCCCCCGCCCAGCCCATCACTACAGCCCCCACTCCACCCCAGCATGCCCCCCTCACTGATCCACTACAGCCCCCACTCCACCCCAGCATGACCCCCCCCCACTGTTACTACAGCCCCCACTCCACCCCCCCAGCATGACCCCCCCCACTGTTACTACACCCCCCACTCCACCCCAGCATGCCCCCCATCACTGTTACTACAGCCCCCACTCCACCCCAGCATGCCCCCCTCCCTGTTACTACAGCCCCCACTCCACCCCAGCATGACCCCCCCTCACTGTTACTACACCCGCCACTCCACCCCCAGCATGACCCCCTCACTGATACTACAGCCCCCACTCCACCCCAGCATGCCCCCACCCCCCCTCACTGTTACTACAGCCCCCACTTCACCCCAGCATGCCCCCCCTTACTGTTACTACAGCCCCCACTCCACCCCAGCATGCCCCCCTCACTGTTACTACAGCCCCCACTCCACCCCAGCATGCCCCCCCCCCCTCACTGTTACTACAGCCCCCACTCCACCCCAGCATGCCCCCCATCACTGTTACTACACCCCCCACTCCACCCCAGCATGCCCCCCTCACTGTTACTACAGCCCCCACTCCACCCCAGCATGACCCCCTCACTGTTACTACAGCCCCCCACACTCCACCCCAGCATGCCCCCATCACTGTTACTACAGCCCCCACTCCACCCCAGCATGCCCCCCCCTCACTGTTACTACAGCCCCCACTCCACCCCAGCATGCCCCCCACCCCCACTGTTACTACAGCCCCCACTCCACCCCAGCATGCCCCCCTCACTGTTACTACAGCCCCCACTCCACCCCAGCATGCCCCCCTCACTGTTACTACAGCCCCCACTCCACCCCAGCATGCCCCCCATCACTGTTACTACAGCCCCCACTCCACCCCAGCATGCCCCCCATCACTGTTACTACAGCCCCCACTCCACCCCAGCATGCCCCCTCACTGTTACTACAGCCCCCACTCCACCCCAGCATGACCCCCTCACTGTTACTACAGCCCCCACTCCACCCCAGCATGCCCCCCATCACTGTTACTACAGCCCCACACTCCACCCCAGCATGGCCCCCCCTCACTGTTACTACAGCCCCCACTCCACCCCAGCATGGCCCCCCCTCACTGTCACTACAGCCCCCACTCCACCCCAGCATGCCCCCCTCACTGTTACTACAGCCCCCACTCCACCCCAGCATGCCCCCCCTCACTGTTACTACAGCCCCCACTCCACCCCAGCATGCCCCCCATCACTGTTACTACAGCCCCCACTCCACCCCAGCATGCCCCCCCTCCCTGTTACTACAGCCCCCACTCCACCCCAGCATGCCCCCCATCACTGTTACTACAGCCCCCACTCCACCCCAGCATGCCCCCCCCTCCCTGTTACTACAGCCCCCACTCCACCCCAGCATGGCCCCCTCACTGTCACTACAGCCCCCACTCCACCCCAGCATGCCCCCCCTCACTGTCACTACACCCCCCACTCCACCCCAGCATGCCCCCCCCTCACTGGTACTACACCCCCACTCCACCCCAGCATGCCCCCCCTCACTGGTACTACACCCCCACTCCACCCCAGCATGCCCCCCCTCACTGTCACTACAGCCCCCACTCCACCCCAGCATGCCCCCCCCTCACTGTTACTACACCCCCCACTCCACCCCAGCATGCCCCCTCACTGTTACTACACCCCCCACTCCACCCCAGCATGCCCCCCTCACTGTTACTACACCCCCCACTCCACCCCAGCATGCCCCCCCCCCGTCATACCCGAGCTCTCACCCCAGCATGGCCCCCCCCTCACTGTCACTACACCCCCCACTCCACCCCAGCATGCCCCCCACCCCTGTCATACCCGAGCTCTCACCCCAGCATGGCCCCCCCCTCACTGTCACTACAGCCCCCACTCCACCCCAGCATGACCCCGCCCCCACCCCCTTCCTGTCGTATTCATCCTCTCATCGCAGCGTGTCCCTGCCCCCTCCCTGTCATACTCATCCTCTCACCCCAGCGTGGCCCCGCCCCCACCCTCTCACACTCGACCTCTCACCCCCTGACCTCCCATCAAGCTTCCCAGCTCACTGCCACTCCCTTCTGCTTGCTAAACATGACAATCCTGGGCTGATATGTGGTAGCACCTGGACTATATGCTATAAAGGCTGCATAATGCTGTTATAAGCATGTCATAACACCTGTTATAACCACAATGTTGACAATAGCTATGACAATTGTCATAGCCCTGGCTAAATGTACACAACAATGCTTTTTAATCTGACCTGTAAAATAAATTTTCTGCATTCATTTTGACATTGTTATGACATTTGTTACGCTGTTATAGCATAGTCATAAGCTGTAATATACTGTCTTGGCTATTTGGGACAATTTATGACAGTAAAATATGGCAGTATTTTTTGGTGTGTAGTTCCAGTAGTGTAACTTGTAAATCCTTTCTTTTGGTTCTTTGTGACTTGGCATTTGCATGTGTACAATAGCTCAGTATATTGCTGCTGTCTTAGGTTCTCAGTACAAACAGGGATCACGCTGGATTGGGCTTGAGAGACACATATATCTGGTCCACATGTGTGTGGGCTTTGTACAGAATCGAGGGGTATTTCAAAAGATGTATCTCTGTCGTTTATCTTGCTGTTAGTGTTTTAGGCATTTTGTATTTGAATTCGGAGCGTGGAAGTGTTTCGTTGTAAATACCAAGCACATTTCACCTTTCTCTTATGTATAACTACTAAAATATTATTTTTTTATGTATAATACTGTTATATTCATGATAAGAGCAAGGAAATGAGCAGCGGGTGTTGAGTTTGGGATGTAGGAATAACGCAATGATGTCACATGCATTCAGGAAAAGCTGCATTGGGTGACATGCTGTTGAATGACGGAATCAGTTCTGTGCAAAATTCACACCCTTTTTCTGATTGGGTTGGTTGTGAGTAGCTTGGTTGAAATAAACGTTTATGTTCCCTTTGCTGTAACTTATTGTTCGTGATTAATTTGCTTGATTTCACTGCTAAAGTGTTTTCTGTTTACTTGCAGTTGACTAATTATGCTGTCACATTAACATTTTAATAGTCCAGGCGAGGGTTTCACAAACCAAGTCCTGAGGGGACCCCCATGCCTCTGCCTTTCCGACTACAGCCGTGGCCCCTAAATAGGAAAGAGGCGTTCGCTGGTCTTAATGAGACACTTTGACTGTCTGTTGAGGGATGACATGCACTGTAAGGGTCGTGTTAGGTTAGAAATAGCGATCGCCACTGTGGAGCATCGATGTTCCAGATCTTTGAGTTCAGGTCCTTTAATTAGTCTGATCGGCTAATCGGTTTCCCTTTAATGTAACGAGCTGCATGTCAAACGGTTGCTTCAGAAGGAGATTATATTCTGTAATTATTTTATGGTCTGACAGGCGGTGTCCTACAGTAATTGCAAATAGCGTGAACACCTGGTCGCTCAAACGAAACCATTGGTGGGAAATTAAGCGTTCAGTGACAAAGAAAATGGCAGCGAGTCAAATCTGCGCTTTTACAGAATAATATTTTTACGGGGAAAAAAAACACGCAAAGAACTTTCACTGACCTTAGTTCATCAAGGGATTGGCTGTGCCACAGAGGATCTCCTGGGGCCAGAATCTAAACCCCTAAAAATCCCTGGTCTGCACCAAAAATGAAAAACAGGCACTCCTGACTTCACAAGGTATTAATAGCGTATTAGCTTAGCTAAGCAGAGGGGCACGGTGGTGCAGTGGGTAGCAGTGTCTCCTCACAGCGAGAGGGCCCTGGGTTATCTGGCCTGGGCCTTTCGGTGAGGAGTTTGCCTGTTCTCCCAGTGTCCACGTGGGTTTCCTCCGGGTTACTCCAGTTTCCTCCCACAGTCCAAAGACATGCAGGTAGGCTAATTGGAGACTCTAAATTGCCCATAGGTATGAGTGTGTGAGTGAATAATTTAACTAAGACTATGATGATACTGCTGTAGGTGTGGTTAATCAGAACCTCTCTAGCTAATCTCTGCTTAGGTCCATGTGGTATAATTATCTAAAGAACAGTATCTTATATTTACTTTATTTGATAAAGCTTTAAAATCATTTTCTACCATTTCAGCCCATTCCACCCCATCGCACCCCTATGGCTGTCCCCCTCTCTCCCCGTTTGCATTGTAATGATTGGTCGTTGTGTGGCACGTCAGTCAGTTTGATTGGCCGACGTGTGTCTCGTGTGGCTTCTCATTGGCAGGGAGA
Source organism: Anguilla japonica (assembly GCA_025169545.1). Lineage (NCBI taxonomy): Eukaryota > Metazoa > Chordata > Actinopteri > Anguilliformes > Anguillidae > Anguilla > Anguilla japonica. The sequence continues at coordinate 1,821,066 of CM045895.1, forward strand.
GTACGTGTCTTGCCTCCTGTCTCTGCTGCGCCAGATGTCAGACATCCACTTCCAGCACCTTCTGGACAACTTCCAGAGCAAAGAGGAGCTGAAGGTGAGATGCTGACTGGCTGAACCATCTGGAGGAACAATATGGTCGCCAGAAACAAGACCTCAGCAAGAAGAACTGTTAAAAAAACCGTTCTTCTTGCAAATCTATCACCTGAGCAGAAAATGTATTAAATCAGTTGTTATATATATGTGTTTCTTGTTGCTTTATAACGAAGATGCATCCTTATGGTGCAATGAGCCTGACATAATCGAGGCTCTGATGCAAGACTAATGCCAAGCTAATGAACACCTTCTGACTATTCATGATCTTGTCTAGGGGGCTCCAATTGGAGCACTTAACTATGACGTCACACTGGCTAAAACATGGCAGAGCCAATCAGGTTGCAGGAAACTAATGGCAACTTTTCACAAATGGCAACTTCACTTTCGGATGTTCTGGAGAGAGAACATTTACTCTGATCATCATGGCTGTCGTTGCAGTTGTGGTGACAGCAAGAAACTATCAAATGATTTCACACCCCAAAAGGGATTCATTAATAATAATAATAATAATAATAATAATAATAATAATAATAATAATAATAATAATAATAATAGTAGTAGTAGTTTGTATTTATATAGAACAGTGTTCTCCAACCCTGGTCCTGGAGAGCTACAGGGTCTGCTGGTTTTCATAGTGACTCTGCGCTTCATGAATCAGTTAGAGCAGTTGATTACACAGTTAACTCAACTCACCTGGTGTCTTGGGTCTCAACTGTTGGGTGCTGATTTTAAGGTGAAAACAAGAACCAGCAGACCCTGTAGCTCTCCAGGACCAGGGTTGGAGACCACTGATATAGGACCTTTATAAGTCAGTAAAGTGCTTTACAGTAAAGGGGGAGCTTGCCTAACCCACCACCATGCGATTTAGATATCAGATGTACAGCTGAAATAGGCCCGACTGCACACTGCAGGCAGAGATGTTTTATAGGTACTGAGATGGTAGCCTCATTCCTCGCGTCTGTGCGCCCCTCCCCCAGGAGTTCCTGCTCAAGATCTTCTGTGTGTTCCGCAACCTGATGAAGCTGAGCATCTTTCCCCGAGACTGGAACATGATGCGGCTCCTCACCAGCAAGTAAGGCCGCACGCACCACCGTGCTTTCCGGAACGTTCTGTCCAGGACGTTTACAGTGAGGCACAGGGCGCGGGGGGGTGGGAGGAGATTTTTGTCCTTTTTTTTTGGGAACCATGTCCCATGTCCTCGTAGCTTGCAGAAGGGCTCCTCGTGACCTCCTTATGAGGTTCTGCGGGTTTCGGAGTGTTCCGCTGTAATCCAAAACGGGTTTTGCAGCGCCAGGCTGATCCGTTAGCGTAGCGTGGCGCGGCGTGCTGTAGCAGTCGATCCTGCCGCGTTTCGAACCCAAGCCCACGACGTGGGGGCATTGAGCTCTGGGTGGAAGGGCCCAGGTTACAGTCCAATCCAAGCAGAAACACTGTCTGCTTAGCCTGCTGGGATTTCAGCTCATTATAAAATTATCTTTCTGTCAGCGCCCTGCTGGTTATTCTAAGCCTCTTACTGTCAGAGATATTTGTTGAGCTGGATAAACAAAGGTAAAAAAAGGTCAGGGGGTATGAGTAGCGTAGAGATGAGAATCCTGTAAATTGTGTTTTGATAGATCCTCTTTCCTCTCAAAATAAAATTTGTCACAGAAAAATGTATGAAATGAAAAAGATTATTTTACAAGCATTCCTGAGAGCACTCACACACATTCACACACACACACGCACATTCACACACACACGCGCACAATTTTGACAGCCCTGCCTATTTAACACGCTTTCACAGGTGTTATAAGAGAAATGTTAAATGTCATTCACACACACACACACACACACACACACACATGTACATCAGCTCCTGCTCTGAGTATAAGGAAGACATCGAACAATAACAAATCAAGTTTGATTAAAAGGCCAAAGGCCAATCCAATTTCATTATTGTTTACATTGTTAAGCTGAACTAAGCATCATCCAGTCAGACAGTGTCATCTGTCGCACTGTTGTGATGTCACTGCGGCTGAACATGCAGAGCTTCACTTTATCCCAGCTGTATTTCCTCCCAGTGAAACTGCTCCTTTAAGGAAAAATAACTTCACCTGTTCTATTTACATATCCCCTGATAATATGGATCATATGTACTCAATCAGTATAATGTATTCTGTTTGAGCGTATATAGCGCTGATAATTCTGCTGTGTACCCATGTGTTAAGCACATCACCTGTTCTCTGTCTTCAGGGCACAGGCCTTGCCAAAAAACGCTCTGAGCCTTCATCCCCTCCAGGTGACCCCAATTAACCCCGCTGGCTGGAGGACCGTGGGCAGGCCCGCCTTCCCATCTGTCCCTGCGGCGTGTGACATTGACGTGTTCTTTCCCCGCTTCTTTCAGCATCATTGTCACCACGGCCCAGTACCTCTCCCCGGCACTGCACAAGAACTTCACCGAGGCCGATTTCGATTTCAAGGTGCGTGGCTCGGGTTTTGGGGTTTTTAGGGGCCCGATCACAGGGGCCGCCACTCTGGCAATGCCGGGAGGCCGCGGCTCGGCTGGGCGCCTGGCAACAGAACCCGCGCGAGGTCCGTAATCCCACTCATAATGAGGAGGTCGCCTCGGCAGGGAGACGCCCGGCTGTGTCCGGCAGCACGAATCAGCCCGCGAACCATAACCGGCACTGATCATTCACCACGGTCCAATGAGACTTCAAAATAGCGACAAGAAAATGAAGAGAGTCGACTTTCAATCTACAAACAAATCTAACATTGTTTTTCTCTTGTGCATCCAGTTAAGGTCAATCTGACCTTAAAATCTGAATTCTACTTGTGCTTATTTAATTTGGCAGGTGTAATCATCCAGGGATGTTGGTTTAATTAACATAACTAAAAGAGTGGCTTTTGGGGTGACTGTTCAATCAACCAAGTTTACACTCCTAATAGATTTTGTGTAAATAAAATATTATGTTTGAAGAGAAGTTAAGATGGCCTTTGAATTAATTTGAACAAATCCCCTGGAATTTTACTGTAGAGTATATTATTACATTTCTTATTCACATAATGAGTTGAGCCATGACTTCGTTTTTAGTGTTGAACAAACCTGGCACCAAACCAATCAGTCGAGCAAAATTTAGCCCCCGGCACATTGATGGCATAATTACCACAGAAGAGCGTAACTTCCAGAAGAGAAAATCTTAAAGTGATTATAAAGTGGCTGAAAATAATTGATATAACCATAAATTATCACAGAGGAATGTATCTCCAACACATCCACGAAATATCAATTCAAAGTAATGTCAATAGCTGTAATAACACACATTTCAAATCAGGCATAAAATCCGTGTTGAAAGGATTGTATGGGCGTGGTCGGGATCACCCCACCTCCCCACTGAACTCTTCCCAAATGGTCCCACCCACAAGTAAACAAACACATGTGGCTAAATTTATAACACGGACAACGATTCTCCATGGTGAAGGAGCCCTTCGCTCAGACTCTAAGAAGCTGTTTTAGCAGGAGAGAATACTTTTATTTGCCTCAAGCTACAAACTATGGGTGGAGATATGCAATGAGACTCAAATATTTATTGGCTATTATGTCAGGTCCTTCATGACATCATGAAGGACCTGGACCCAAGTTGAAGTCAACCCATACAGTCTACTAATAGAAAGTGATGGAAATGTTTAGACTGATATAATTTATATTTATTGCAATGCAGTTGCTTTCTCGTACTGCTGCTGATGCTTAACACATGCCATCATAACCCCATACAATGCAGTCTGAAGCCATTCACAGAATCACCTTTACAGTCACCTTAACTACATCTAGCAGTTGTAAACAATAGTAACACAAAGTAATGGCAAATGAATGTTTAGAGCTGCGGGTCTCTAGAGTGTTTTCACAGGTCTCAAACTCCAGCCCCAGAGGGCGTCGGTGTCTGCAGATTTGGGACTTCCTTTCAAACAGTAGCCGGTTTAAGCCTTGGTAGACCCAGGTGTATGGACCTCTGATTAATCAGTGAAGTAATCAATTGCACTAAAAGCTGCAGATTCAGCAGCGCTCCAGCACTGGAGTTTGAGACCTTTGATCTAGAGATGTGAATTCGATTCTTTTGGCCAAAATTTTCCCATTTTTTATTTCCATGGCTAACAATACCCATGTTTCTTTTGTTTTAAGGAAATAATAATTTGAAATTATTTTGTACTTCTGGATTTGTATCACTTGAACATGTTCTCATAGACAATTGTAACAGAAAATTATGTAAAACTGTATCTGTTCTGATATCGTGTACAGTATAATTTGTCTAGATTTGCACTTCAAAATGGAGATAGGCAGGATAAAGAAGGAAAGGAGTTCCAAGAGTATGCAGGCTTATCATGTATTAGCACTGAGGTGTTAGCTCTGATTCATTAGCTCTGATGTATGCGTTAGCTCTGATGAGTTAGCACTGATGCGTTAGCTCTGATGGGTTAGCTCTGATGGGTTAGCTCTGATGTGTTAGCTCTGATGCGTTAGCTCTGATGCATTAGCCTGGATGTATTAGCCTGGATGTGTTAGCACTGATGTGTTAGCTCTGATGTGTTAGTAGTGATGTGTTAGCTCTGATGCGTTAGCACTGATGTGTTAGCTCTGATGGGTTAGCTCTGATGTGTTAGCTCTGATGCGTTAGCTCTGATGCATTAGCTTGGATGTGTTAGCACTGATGTGTTAGCTCTGATGTGTTAGTAGTGATGTGTTAGCTCTGATGCGTTAGCACTGATGTGTTAGCTCTGATGGGTTAGCTCTGATGTGTTAGCTCTGATGTGTTAGTAGTGATGTGTTAGCTCTGATGCGTTAGCTCTGATGCATTAGCTTGGATGTGTTAGCACTGATGTGTTAGCTCTGATGTGTTAGTAGTGATGCGTTAGCAGCCCTAATGGTTGGGTTCTCTCCCTCTCTCTCAGGTGTGGAACTCGTACTTCAGCCTCGCAGTTCTGTACATCAACCAGCCCAGCCTGCAGCTGGAGGCGCTGACCCCAGCCAAGAGAAAGAAGGTTCTAGACAAGTAAGACCCCATGCTGTGTGTCCAAGGAGAATGCCTGCACCAAATTTAGATTAAAGGGACTAATACCTGCTTTCATCAGAGCAGGAACACTGATCTAGGATCAGTTTTTCTTTGTAGCTCATTGTGGCTAAGGTTAGGGTATTGGTGGGGAAAACCTGACCCTAGATCAGCTTTCTTACGCTCAACTGCTCTGTGAATATATCGCTACTTGATGATTGAAGGATGTCTGTGAATGTCTTTATGATTGTATTTGATGAATATTTATATGGCAGTTTTCTTTTTGAATAGATGTATTAAGAGAATGTGTGCTGAGATATTTGGGTGAATAGTAAGGAACAGAAATCAGCTGTAGGCTTATTTCTGCTGGATTTCTGTTTACATGACCTCATACATCTGTTAGATGGGACAACGTCTGCCTCACTGTATAAGACTGTCAAGCCTCTACTGGAGTGAAGATAGTGTCACTTTGTGTCCTGTTAGTGACCTAGTTTTAAATAGTTGTGCTTTCGTTGCATCCCGGAGAATGCCCCGATGTATCAAGGATGAGTTTTTCCCCAGGATCTGTTTTCTGGGCTGCTGCTGCTGCCTCCGCAGTCGAAGCTCGGGATGATTATCTCCTCTGTTTTGGATGCGGAGGATGATTCATTTTGCCCTCAGGCCATGAATTCCATGTACCGCAGAAGCACGCAAACACATTTTTTTTTAAAAAACAAGACTTATGTGGACTTACTGAAATTTAGGCCAGGTTAATGCAGATGCTTCATGTCTTCGGCTGTGTTTTTTCTGTTTAATGTAGTCCCACTCGCCTTGTTTGCTGGGATTTTTCTCTGGTGCGTTTGAGAGTACACTCGATGCGACGGGGTTAAGCTCCAAGGCATTCTACGGCAGAAAGGAACTGAAAGACCTGATGTGTAGGGGGGTGGGGGGGTCATGAAGGGGGGGGGGGGGGGGCGGTTGGCGGGGGGTGTGTCCCAGCCTACACTTGCGCAGGAGGTGAGCTTCCCCCGTGTGGCCCGGGGAATCGCGGTGGTGTCGGTGGAGGCAGAACGCACGCTGTTAATCCATCATCATCCCCAACCTGTTTCTCATCTGTCCGCATCAGTAACGAGCTCATTTGGGCGCTCACCCAGTTAGTGCCAGGCCTTTTTATTTTATTTTTTTTTTTTACTTGATTGCCATTGCACTTTACATGAAGTAATTTCATATGACTTGCGAGAAACATTTTTAAGTGTCTCATTTTTTGATTTCTTTCCTATGATCAGACAAACGTAATGAATTACAATAATCAACAATGTTTTGTATAATTGAATTTGAGTTTAAAAGTCATTGTTTTTACAGAGAGGCATAGTCAAAGGGGGAAAATCACCAAAAAAGTGAAAAAAAATTTTTTACCATCTGCAAAAAAATGGTGTAAACAACCAGAGCACGATGTGTGTAGAAGTAGAGAAATTCTTCCTGATAACATAGTTAAGATCTCTTTAATAGAAACCAAATTTGTACATCAGCTTTCATGCTCTTAGTGACTTCACATTATCAGAGGTGGAAAATCCAGGTTCAGAAAGTCCTCCACAGTGTTTTCTTCCAATCACATATTTGCTAATTAGCTCAGTTCTTTGGCCAGGAGGTGGAGTAATTAGTGAAATCAGCTGGCTGAGGTCATGGGTGGAACAAACGCGTGGCAGGACTTTTACTTTCTTACACCTGGACTTCTGATTATTGTCTTTTCCTTTTCAAAATCAGGCATATACGTGCACTGCAGCTTGGACCCCTGTCAGTTCAGCTGGTCGCTGATTCAATACGATGTTCTGATCTTTTAAACTTTACCTTAAGATGATCTATGTAGTCATTTTCATGATTCCCATGCCTCAATCTCCCATAGTTCATAGCAAAATCTTTGTCTGTGATATCTATGAGATGTTTGTGAAATGAAATGAACTGTGTTACATTGCTAAATTGCTATGCTTGTTTTACGAGCATCACCGAACTGTAAAAAAAAATGTGATCCAAAGGGAATGGAACTATATTTGACATATATTCTTTGCACAATAAATAGAAGAAACAAGGTATGAAATGGGAGAGATTGTTGAAATTCAGAAAGCTTGTTAGGTGTAAAAAATGATCAGAAAGAGGTTTGGGACAGTTATGAGGGTAGAGGTTTGCATCCTGCCGGGTTGTGCTCACTCACTGCCACTGGAGAGACAGCAGGAGAGAGAGCCCTGGAGGAGAGAGGGAGCGGAGCAGACAGAGGAGGGGAGAGAGGAGGGGAGAGAGGTAAAATGGAGCAGAGGAAAAGAAAGAAAGAGCGAGGAATGATTCCTCTGTGGAGCAGTCAGGTGTGAGATGCAATCTCAAAATGTGTGTGTGTATAAGGTGTGTATAAGGTGTGCATGCGTGTGTGTGTGCACGAGTATGTGTGCATGCACATGTCTCTGTGTGTGTGTGTGTGTGCGCGTGAGTGAGCATGTGTGTGCGTGTGCATAAGTGGGTGTGTGTGCGCGTGTGTGTGTGTGTACACGTGAGTGAGCATGTGTGTGTGTGTGTGTGTGTGCATGCATGTGTGTGTGTGATTGTATGTGAGTATGTTAGTGTGTGTGAGTGTGTATGTGAGTATATTAGTGTGTGTGTGTGTGTGTGTGTGTGTGAGTATATTATGTGTGTGTGTGTATGTGAGTATATTAATGTGTATGTGTGTGTGTGTATGCAAGTATATTAGTGTGTGTGTGTGTGTGACTATATTATTGTGTGTGTATGTGAGTATATTAGTGTGTGTGTGTGTGTGTGTGAGTATATTAGTGTGAGTGTGTGTGTGTGGTGTGTGAGAGAGTGTGTGAGTGTGTGTGTGTGTGTATTTTAGTGTGTGTGTGTGTGTGTGTATGAGTATATTAGTGTGTGTGTGTGTGTGTGTGTGAGTGTGTGTGTGTGAGTATATTATTGTGTGTGTATGTGAGTATATTAGTGTGTATGTGTGTGTGTGTGTGTGTATGTGAGTATATTAGTGTGTGTGTGTGTGAGAGTATATCAGTGTGTGCGTGTGTGTGTGTGTGAGAGAGTATATCTGTGTGTGTATGTGAGTATATTAGTGTGTGTGTGTGTGTGTGAGACTATATTATTGTGTGTGTGTGTGTGTGTGTGTGAGTATATTAGTGTGAGTGTGTGTGTGTGGTGTGTGAGAGAGTGTGTGAGTGTGTGTGTGTGTGTATGTTAGTGTGTGTGTGAGTATATTAGTGTGTGTGTGTGTGTGAGTACATCAGTGTGTGCTTGTATGACTGTACTTACAGGGACTCTCTCTCTGTCTCTCTCAGGTATGGAGACATGCGAGTAATGATGGCCTATGAGCTCTTCAGCATGTGGCAGAACCTTGGTGAGTCCCAGTTTACCCCATACACACACACACAGTCACACACACACTCTCTCACACACACACACTCTCACACGCTAACATACACACTCACACACTAACATACTCACACACACAAACACACACACTAACATACTCACACACACGCACACTCACACACTAACATACTCACACACACACACACACACTCACACACTAATATACTCACACACACACTACATATTCACAGACACACACACACACACACGCACTCTCACACACTAACATACTCTCACACACACACACACAGTCTCAGACACTAACATACTCACACACACACTCACACACTAACATAGTCTCACACACTTACATGCTCACTCGCACACACACACTAAGACACTGACATATCACACACACTCTCACACACTAACATACTCACACACACACCTACACACACACAGACTCTCACACACTAACATACTCACACACACACACACTCACATACACACTAACATCCTCACATACACCCACACACACCCTAACGCACACACACATTCAAACACACACTAACATATTCACATACACACATGCATACACAAACACTCTTACACACACACACACACACAACAGACACACACACACTGACATACTCACATACACACACACACACACACACACAATAACGCAATCAAGCACTGCATTCCATTTTGGTGTAGATTTACCTCTGCATATGTTTTATCCCATTGAGAAAGTAGGCCATATCAGACTGCGATACCACAAACCCTATTTTTAGTGTAATGACGAATGTAAGTTAAGAAGCATTTTGTCTGTTCATTTCATGGTTGAAATGGTGTCTGATCACGTATCAAGGAGCTATGGAGGAGGGACTTTCCTGCTGCCACTGCAGTACACCCAGAGATACTGGAAGCTTGGGGCATGACTAGCTATGCAATACTGCCCTCTATAGATCATAAGAGGAACAGCAACCTCCAAAACTGTCGTCACTAAGACCGGTAGTGTATGAGGGGATGCATATTTTTTTTCAGACCTGTTTTTGGATTGTGTTTACTGAAGGTTGACTCTCGACCCATTTGGTCATTTTGATCCATATGACAATGGGCTGGCTTTGTCTAACCAGGCGAGAATAAGATCCACTTCATCCCCGGGATGATCGGGCCCTTCCTGGGTGTGACGCTGGTTCCCCAGCCGGAGGTACGCAACATCATGATCCCAATATTCCACGACATGATGGACTGGGAACAACGCAAGAACGGCAACTTCAAACAGGTGAGCTCTCGTTCTGCCTAACTGCAGGCTAACACACCATACTGAGGCGTCTCTGCACTGCTAACCTGTGACATCACACAGGTGGAGGCGGAGCTTATCGATAAGCTGGACAGCCTGGTGTCAGAGGGGAAAGGGGACGAGAACTACCGTGAGCTCTTTAGCCTGCTGTAAGTTAACCGTGTGCACACTCTCACACTTACAAACTCACACGCTTACATACACACTACATTTCACTCACATGCATACTTACACTCTCACACACTACACACTCACAACGCTTACACATGCTTACATACACACTCACACGCTTACATTACACGCTTACACACTACATACACACTCACACGCTTACACACTCACACACTTACATACACACTCACACGCTTACACACTCACATACTTACATATACACTCACATACTTACACTCTCACACACTTACATACACACTCACACGCTTACACACTCACATGCTTACATACACACTCACACGCTTACATGCACACTTACACGCTTTCACACACTCTCACACACTTACATACACACTCACACGCTTACACACTCACACGCTTACATACACACTCACACGCTTTCACACACTCTCACACACTTACATACACACTCACACGCTTACACACTCACATGCTTACATACACACTCACACGCTTACACACTCACACACTTACATACATACTCACATGCTTACATACGCATTCACACGCTTACATACACACTTACATACACACTCACACGCTTACACACTCACACGCTTACATACATACTCACATGTACTTACACACTCACACGCTTTCACACTCGCACGCTTACATACACACTCTCACACTTACATACATACTCACATGCTTACTTACACACTCACACGCTTACATACGCACTCACACGCTTACATACACTTACACGCTTTCACACACTCTCACACACTTACATACACACTCACACGCTTACATACACACTCACACGCTTTCACACACTCTCACACACTTACATACACACTCACACGCTTACACACTCACATGCTTACATACACACTCACACGCTTACACACTCACACACTTACATACATACTCACATGCTTACATACGCATTCACACGCTTACATACACACTTACACGCTTACATACACACTCACACGCTTTCACACTTGCACGCTTACATACATACTCACACGCTTACATGCATACTCACACGCTTTCACACTTGCACGCTTACATACACACTCACACACTTACATACATACTCACATGCTTACTTACACACTCACACTTACATACACACTCACACGCTTTCACACTCACGCTTACATACACACTCACATGCTTACTTACACACTGACACACTTACATACATACTCACATGCTTACTTACACACTCACATACTTACACACTCACACGCTTGCATACATACTCACATACTTACACACTCATACGCTTACATACGCACTCACATGCTTACATACACACTCACGCTTACATACATACTCACATGCTTACCTACACACTTACATGCTTACATACATACTCACATGCTTATTTAGACACTCACGCACTTATATACACACTCACACTTACATACACATTCACACGCATACACACTCACATGCTTATATATACACACACACATACACACTTATGTGCACACTCACACACTTACATACACACTCACACACTTACATATGCACTTACGCACTCACGTACTTACGTACACACTGACCTGCTTACACACACACTCACACGGTTACATACACACTAACCCTTACATACATGCACACACACACACACGTACATGCACGCAATCACACACACACACACACACACACACACACAAACACACTGCGACGGTGGCCGCATTAGCCCGCTCTCTGACTGTGCTCTTACCCTAACTTTCTCTGCTTTGCTTTGCGCTGCGGGATCAGAACCCAGCTCTTTGGGCCTTACCCCAGGTAAGATAACCCCTTTCCCCTGCCCCGCCTGTACTAATGCCTGCCCCAGCCCCTTCCCGTCACGTTCCGCCCGTTTGCGGGGACCTTTTCTGAGGTGTTCTCCTCCAAACAGCCTCCTGGAGAAGATCGAGCAGGAGACGTGGAGGGAGACAGGGATCTCCTTCGTCACCTCCGTCACCCGTCTCATGGAGCGGCTGCTCGACTACAGGTCGGTGCGGTGAACCAATCAGAGCCGCCGTCCGCTCAGCCAGTCACTGATTTCAGCCAATCATTGTGCTTTTCTGTGGCTCGACTTCACTTCCTGCTGTCTGTTCACAGGGACTGCATGAAAGGCGAGGAGACGGAGAACAAGAAGATCGGCTGCACTGTCAACCTGCTGGTAAGAGCTGCTGTTTACCCATACAACTAATGACCCATGCTACTGCAGAGCCTACATCTGCATAGAACTACAGCCCCATGCTACTGCACAGCCTACATCTGCACAGAACTACAGCCCCATGCTACTGCAGAGCCTACATCTGCACAGAACTACAGCCCCATGCTACTGCAGAGCCTACATCTGCACAGAACTGCAGCCCCATGCTACTGCAGAGCCTACATCTGCATAGAACTACAGCCCCATGCTACTGCAGAGCCTACATCTGCATAGAACTACAGCCCCATGCTACTGCAGAGCCTACATCTGCACAGAACTACAGCCCCATGCTACTGCAGAGCCTACATCTGCACAGAACTGCAGCCCCATGCTACTGCAGAGCCTACATCTGCACAGAACTACAGCCCCATGCTACTGCAGAGCCTACATCTGCCCAGAACTACAGCCCCATGCTACTGCAGAGCCTACATCTGCATAGAACTGCAGCCCCATGCTACCGCAGAGCCTACATCTGCATAGAACTACAGGCCCATGCTACTGCAGAGCCTACATCTGCATAGAACTACAGCCCCATGCTACTGCAGAGCCTACATCTGCACAGAACTACAGCCCCATGCTACCGCAGAGCCTACATCTGCATAGAACTACAGCCCCATGCTACTGCAGAGCCTACATCTGCATAGAACTACAGGCCCATGCTACCGCAGAGCCTACATCTGCACAGAACTACAGCCCCATGCTACTGCAGAGCCTACATCTGCACAGAACTACAGCCCCATGCTACTGCAGAGCCTACATCTGCATAGAACTACAGCCCCATGCTACCGCAGAGCCTACATCTGCATAGAACTACAGCCCCATGCTACTGCAGAGCCTACATCTGCACAACTAACTACAGCCCCATGCTACTGCAGAGCCTACATCTGCCCAGAACTACAGCCCCATGCTACTGCAGAGCCTACATCTGCACAGAACTACAGCCCCATGCTACCGCAGAGCCTACATCTGCATAGAACTACAGGCCCATGCTACTGCAGAGCCTACATCTGCATAGAACTACAGCCCCATGCTACCGCAGAGCCTACATCTGCACAGAACTACAGCCCCATGCTACTGCAGAGCCTACATCTGCACAGAACTACAGCCCCATGCTACTGCAGAGCCTACATCTGCACAGAACTACAGCCCCATGCTGCTGCAGAGCCTACATCTGCACAGAACTACAGCCCCATGCTGCTGCAGAGCCTACATCTGCACAGAACTACAGCCCCATGCTACTGCAGAGCCTACATCTGCACAGAACTACAGCCCCATGCTACTGCAGAGCCTACATCTGCCCAGAACTACAGCCCCATGCTGCTGCAGAGCCTACATCTGCACAGAACTACAGCCCCATGCTGCTGCAGAGCCTACATCTGCATAGAACTGCAGCCCCATGCTACCGCAGAGCCTACATCTGCATAGAACTACAGGCCCATGCTACCGCAGAACCTACATCTGCACAGAACTGCAGCCCCATGCTACTGCAGAGCCTACATCTGCACAGAACTACAGCCCCATGCTACCGCAGAGCCTACATCTGCATAGAACTACAGCCCCATGCTACTGCAGAGCCTACATCTGCATAGAACTACAGGCCCATGCTACCGCAGAGCCTACATCTGCACAGAACTACAGGCCCATGCTACCGCAGAACCTACATCTGCATAGAACTGCAGCCCCATGCTACTGCAGAGCCTACATCTGCATAGAACTGCAGCCCCATGCTACCGCAGAGCCTACATCTGCATAGAACTACAGCCCCATGCTACTGCAGAGCCTACATCTGCATAGAACTACAGCCCCATGCTACTGCAGAGCCTACATCTGCACAGAACTACAGCCCCATGCTACTGCAGAGCCTACATCTGCACAGAACTACAGCCCCATGCTACTGCAGAGCCTACATCTGCACAGAACTACAGCCCCATGCTACTGCTGCCTACATCTGCGCAGAACTACAGGCCCATGCTAATGCAGAGCTTGTTTGTTTCACAATTGCTAAATCCATTAGAAACCCACTTTAGGAGCTGCTATATCTGCAGGTGTCCACTAGGGACCAATTACATTGTTCCCTGATGACATCATCTCAGTAGCTCTCAATTTTGCTGGCTCTCTGTGCCCCACAGAACTTCTACAAGTCGGAGATTAATAAGGAGGAGATGTACATCCGCTACATTCACAAGCTGTGTGACATGCACCTACAGGCGGAGAACTACACAGGTAAAACACGCAACCGCCCGGCGCCCCTCGAGCGGCGGGTCACCTGAAGGAGACACGCTTACCTGTGCGCATGGACATCACCACTCCAAACTGATCCTGCTGCACGCATTTTCCTAATATAACCCTTTAAGGTGTGAGACCATAAATATGCTATTAGAATATTCTAAACTGAACATTCTAATGCTGATGTAACAATCACTACCAGTAACTGAAAGGAACAGAGTTCTAGTGCACTGACTTGGAATTTAGAAAAAACATTCCACAAAACCTACTTTCAAAGGGTTAAAGGCTTTACTAAATCACAGAATAGATAGATAATCCTGGGGTCATTTCCATATTCTTAACCTTGAGTGTTCTACTTCTAAGAAAAACATTTTATGAAAGTTCAGGGGTGTCATGCAATATTGATAGCATTGGATGTTTTGTGACATTTGGATGTGTTGGTTGGATACTGTTATATCTTGCTAACTAGAAACTCCAAGGAAGACAAGTTGACAGGATGGGTGGACTCAGGAGTTGACCATCAGTGTACAATATGGAATCAGTCCCTCAGGCTTTGTTTTGCAATGCACTGTTCACAAAATGGCTGCTGTTACAGACCATCACAGTGGACATTTAACACATGTCTTGAGATGGAACTGCCCCTGGCCAAGCAGAGCCTGTGACCTTTGACCTGTGACCCCACAGAGGCGGCCTTCACCCTGCTGCTGTACTGGGAGCTGCTGCAGTGGGAGGAGCGTCCGCTCCGGGAGTTCCTGCAGTACCCCGCACAGAGCGAGTGGCACCGCAAGGAGGGGCTCTGCCGCAAGGTCATCCACTACTTCAACAAGGGCAAGGTACCCACAAACTCCTACACACACACACACACACTACTTCAACAAGGGCAAGTTACCCACAAACCCCTACACACACACAGTACTTCAACAAGGGCAAGGTACCCACAAACCCCTACACACACACACACAGTACTTCAACAAGGGCAAGGTACCCGCAAACCCCTACACACACACACAGTACTTCAACAAGGGCAAGGTACCCACAAACCCCTACACACACACACAGTACTTCAACAAGGGCAAGGTACCCACAAACCCCTACACACACACACAGTACTTCAACAAGGGCAAGGTACCCACAAACCCCTATACACACACTACTTCAACAAGGGCAAGGTACCCACAAACCCCTACACACACACACAGTACTTCAACAAGGGCAAGGTACCCACAAACCCCTACACACACACACAGTACTTCACCCACAAACCCCTACACACACACACAGTACTTCAACTGGGGCAAGGTACCCACAAACCCCTACACACACACACACAGTACTTCAACAAGGGCAAGGTACCCACAAACCCCTACACACACACACAGTACTTCAACAAGGGCAAGGTACCCACAAACCCCTACACACACACACACAGTACTTCAACTATCGGGGCGACATAGCTCAGGATGTAAGACCGATTGTCTGGCAGTCGGAGGGTTGCCGGTTCAAACCCTGCTCTGAGCGTGTTGAAGTGTCCTTGAGCAAGACACCTAACCCCTAACTGCTCTGGTGAATGAGAGGCATCAATTTTAAAGCGCTTTGGATAAAAGCGCTATATAAATGCAGTCCATTTACCATTTAACTAGGGCAAGGTACCCACGAACCCCTACACACACACACAGTACTTCAACAAGGGCAAGGTACCCACAAACCCCTACACACACACACACAGTACTTCAACTAGGGCAAGGTACCCACAAACCCCTACACACACACACAGTACTTCAACAAGGGCAAGTTACCCACAAACCCCTATACACACACTACTTCAACAAGGGCAAGGTACCCACAAACCCCTATACACACACTACTTCAACAAGGGCAAGGTACCCACAAAACCCTATACAAACACTACTTCAACAAGGGCAAGGTACCCACAAACCCCTATACACACACACACACACACACACACACTGCTGCTTCAACAAGGGCAAGGTACCCACAAACCCCTATACACACACACACACACACACACACACACACACACACACACTGCTGCTTCAACAAGGGCAAGGAACCTGTGCGCTTATATACACCTGTACCTCTGCAGATATACACCTATACCTGTACCTGTGTGCATGCACACCTATACCTGTGTGCATATACACATCTATACCTGTACCTGTACCTGTGTGTATATACACACCTGTACCTGTGCGCATATATACACCTATACCTGTGTGCATATACACCTGTACCTGTGCACATATACATACCTGTACCTGTGCGCATATATACACTTGTACCTGTGCAGATATATACACCTGTACCTGTGCCTGTGCGCATATATACACCTATACCTGTGCTGATATACGCACCTGTACCTGTGCGCATATACACATCTATACCTGTACGCATATACACCTGTACCTGTGCCTGTGCACATATACACCTGTACCTGCGCACATATACACATCTATACCTGTACCTGTGCGCATATATACACCTGTACCTGTACCTGTGCAGATATACACACCTATACCTGTACCTGTGTGCATATACACCTATACCTGTACCTGCGCACATATACACCTATACCTGTGTGCATATACATGTCTATACCTGTACCTGTGCGCGTATACACACTTATACTTGTACCTGTGCACATATACACACCTACACCTGTAGCTGTACGCATATACACACTTACATCTTATCTTAACTGGAGGAATATTCACTGGGTAAATGAGAGAAGTACAAAAAGTGTATTGCATCTAAAATCACTGAAAATATGTAAGACTGTAAATGTAAATCATCTATAAGACATAGGCAAGGAAATTTATCACAGAGACATTTCTGCTCTATAGGGTTGGATCTCTTATCTCAGATGGTTTGCGTAGTATAATTTCTGATGCCACCGATACATACAGCATGTCCCCTAACCCATATCTCTGACGCCTGGCACAAAGTTAACAGCTGCATTCTCCTGGGGGTGGTAAACACAGACCTCTGCAGCTGAGGCCAGACTTGATAAATTACTGGAGTCTGCACCCATAAAAACCGGCAGCCTGTGCTTTTACCGAACAGCGTGTGCGCTAAACGCGCCGGCGCTTAGCGTACACACCACACAGGTAGTCAGGGCAGGTGATTTATCGCTTGCGCTGTCTGGGAATGCTCGTTAAATCTCGGCATGAGTTTGCATGCCCTGCGTAAGGAACAGTGCCGAATGCAGGATTGCATAATCTGAAACATAATCCTCTGACCTCCGCTTGCTTAAATAGCCAGTGCTTTTACTGACAGGGTATTTTAAAATGGAACAGTTGTAGCAATTCTCTGCAGATGCTACAGCTGGGTTTTAAAGGCACAAAATATTGTATATGTACGTTACACAGCCCACAGTTCAAAACTGTGGATGTCCATTTTCGCCACTTGCCAGAAAAATCCAGCACAAAACTTCTTTTCATTATTAAGTGAGATGTTTTCTCACAACTATGTCTTTGTATCTCATAATTAGTCGATGACTAATTGTTTCTAATTACGAGAAACCGTCTCATAATTATGACTTAATATTTCATAATTATGACTAGGTATCTCATAATTATGAGATGCTGAGTCATACTAGAGATATTATGTCATAAGTATGATATACTAGGTCATAATTATAAGATACAATGACATAATTATAAGATACAAGTTTATGAGATATTATGTCATAATGAAAGTTTCTTGTAATTATGACTCAGTATGTTATAGTTATGACATTGTATCTCATAATTATGACAAGCATATCTCGTAATTATGACACAATTATGACATTATATCTCATAATTATGAATTAGTATATTACAATTATGACATTATATCTCATAATTATGATTAGTATATTATAATTATGACTTAGTACCTCGTAATGAGATATTTTGAGTGGGGTGACCATGCACAAGCCCGGTCAGCGGTCTGCACTTAGTTACCATAGTTACTTAGTTACCATAGCGAGCTTCCACACATCTCATTGGGTGGATTACAACACAAACACATGCCTGCAAATGACTGCAAATACATTCACAGTCAGGTCATTTAACTGTTCACATTTTGCGTAACCTTCATTGATTAGTCCTACCCATCTCCTGAGCTGTATCTCCTGTCTTGCCTTTTGTCCTTGGGTTGTTTATTGGGTTGTTTATTTCTCAAATCCACATTTATGGCGGACGGTGAACAACAAGGCTGACTCTGTTCAAAGTATCTTGTAATTATGAAAGCATAACTCAATAATTAAAATAAATAAATAAATAAAGAAGTTATGTGCTGGAGGTGGAGATGGGCTTTCATACACAGAACAGCCTGTCTTGTTTGAGCATATTTATTTTGAGCTAGTGATGCTAATTATTGATTGACTGTGAGTGTCTAATGCACTTGGCTAATGGATGAGTAGCACATAGGCTCATTACCCATGCACAGAGACAGCAGGCTTCTGGAGCCCAGACCGGAAATAAAACTGAGAGAGGGCAAGATGGGACTAATGAGTAAAATAAAAAACTATGAAAAAGACTACACAGTCCGCATCAAAATGACAGTTACCAAATTAGACTGTTTCCATAACAACCGGCTTTGCGGTGGTTGAACTCACATGACTCTGGACTCAGGATTGGACTCGTTCAGAGAAAACAGCGGGCGTTCTAAACAGTAAACAATGTAAGTTGTGCTGGATAAGTTGAGCTGAATACTACCTATAGTGAAAATACAATGATCAGCCAGATCCGGATCCAAACGCTCCTGGTGATTACTGGTGTGTGTGTGTGTGCGCTGCTGGTGATTAGAGGTGTGTGTGCTGCTGGTGATTACTGGTGTGTGTGTGTGTGTGCTGCTGTTTATTACAGGTGTGTGTGTGTGTGTGTGTGCTGCTGGTAATGACAGGTGTGTGTGTGTGTATGTGTGCGCTGCTGGTGATTACAGGTGTGTGTGTGTATATGTGTGCGCTGCTGGTGATTGCAGGTGTGTGTGTGTGTGTGTGTTGCTGGTGATTGCAGGTGTGTGTGTGTGTGTGTGTGTGTGTGTGTGATTACTGGTGTGTGTGTGTGTGCGCGCTGCTGGTGATTAGAGGTGTGTGCGCTGCTGGTGATTACAGGTGTGTGTGTGTATGTGTGTGTGTGTGTTGCTGGTGTTTGCAGGTGTGTGTGTGTGTGTGTGTGTGTCTGTGCGTGTGTGTGTGCTGCTGATGATTACAGGTATATGTGCTCCTGTGTTTCAGTGTTGGGAGTATGGGATACCTCTGTGCCGGGAGTTGGCTTTCCAGTATGAGGCTCTGTTTGACTACCAAAGCCTGAGCTGGATACGGGTGAGTACAACCCACCACCTCTCACCCTGTATATAAACCTGTCAGCCAATACCATTCACCCTATATATATCCTGTCAGCCAATACTATTCACCCTGTATATAAACCTGTCAGCCAATACCATTCACCCTGTATATAAACCTGTCAGCCGATACCATTCTCCATCCATATCAATCTGTCAGCCAATACCATTCACCCTGTATATAAACCTGCCAGCCGATACCATTCACCCTGTATATAAACCTGGCACCAATACCATTCACCCTAATATTAAACTGTCAGCCAATACCATTCACCCTGTATATAAACCTGTCAGCCAATACCATTCACCCTGTATATAAACCTGTCAGCCAATAACATTCACCCTGTATATATCCTGTCAGCCAATACCATTCACCCTGTATATAAACCTGTCAGCCAATACCATTCACCCTGTATATAAACCTGTCAGTCGATACCATTCTCCATCCATATCAATCTGTCAGCCAATACCATTCACCCTGTATATAAACCTGCCAGCCGATACCATTCACCCTGTATATAAACCTGGCACCCAATACCATTCACCCTAATATTAAACTGTCAGCCAATACCATTCACCCTGTATATAAACCTGTCAGCCAATACCATTCACCCTGTATATAAACCTGTCAGCCAATACCATTCAACCTGTATATAACCTGATACCCATTTACATGGATTGACAGTTTTTTGGCCCTCATGTTGAGAGACAGAAGCAACAGGATCCTCACCTAGAATAACTATTAATAATAATTGTTAGCTTTCTTGTGCATAAACTAATGACGCCAAGACTCACAGCTGGCCAAGACACTGCTGGCGGTCGTTTGTTTGATCACCAAATATGGATGTCAATACCCTCAAATTAAAGCTGGCAGTCTGCAGTTCATCTTCACTGTTTTATTTCAAATCCAATGTGCTGGAGTACAGGGACATAATAACAAAAATGTGTCACAGTCCAAATACTTAAGGACTATCCTTTCTACCTCAAAAATGAACATTAAATAAAGAAATAACTCATAATAAAAACAATAAACACTGAACAGAATAGTAACGCAGTTAAAATAGTTACATAAGGTTAAAAGCAACATAATTTCTTTTTAAAAAGCTGCATCTTTGAACGTGATTTAAAAGACGGCACAGCCAGAGACTTAAATATAACTTGCCAAATTGTACCGTATAATTGGATCCTGAGTTGGAAAGGCCTCGTTAGCCTCTGCTTTTAAGATGTGGGTCCTGGACAGCGAAGTGCCACTTGTGCTGAGGATGTAAGAGAGCCTCGTAGAGCTTATTTATTATGGCTGAGCACTGTCATTGCACAGCAGAATGTTTTAAAAATAACCCATAATGCAGTTCACTCAGCAGAACAAGCAGTCATATGTGAAAATTAGTTCAAAGTAAATTGTGCAGTGTTCTCAGGAACTATTTTGTTCCGCACGGAAGGTTGTTAAGGCATGAAATAGCTTTCCGGGCCAGGTTGTGGAGGGACAGACCCCTGGGGATGCTCAAGACCAGTTTTACACTGACACTAGGAGCTCTCCAGGCAGAATAAAAAACCCAGGTGTGCTGAAAGGCCTGTTCTCACCATCAACCATCATTATGCGCTCGTGTTATGATGTACCTGCCTGTGTGAGACAGTATGAGGCATTGAATGAAGGCGGTCCCTCCTTGCTTGTTTGGGGCTGTGTTGCTCACGGTTGCCTCCTGCGTTTCTGTGGGTAGAAAATGGAGGCCGCCTACTACGACAACATCATGGAGCAGCAGCGGCTGGAGCCAGAGTTCTTCAGGGTGGGCTTCTACGGCAGGAAGTTCCCTTTCTTCCTCAGGGTGAGTGAGACCTTCCCTTCACTGCGCCAGTGGCTTCCTGAATGCAGGCCATGAACCTGCGAAGTTAATCACTGTAAAGTTAAACACTGTAAAGTTAATCACTGTAAAGTTAAACACTGTAAAGTTAATCACTTTAAAGTTAAACACTGCACATTTCACATGTATACCTGTTACTTGTTACAGTGTGCATGCAGTTGCTTGTGTTAAAAACATTTGAAATACACTTTTAAATATACACCTGACTACATTTTAATAAGCAGTGTCCAGAAAGTATTGGCTAATTCCATGAGTTTTGGTCTTGGAAAGTTTGGGAACCACGGCTCGTTACAGTCTTGTATCACCCTGCTGTCTCGATGTCACAGCTAGAGCTAAGTGGGTTTGGGCTAATTTTATAAAACCAGTGCTGTTGGTTGGACAGTAGGGGGCACTCTTTCCAATAGGCCACAGCCAAACGCTTTGCTCCAGTGCAGTGATGGACAGCACCCTGCTGTAGAAGGTTCTGTTCTTCTGATGAAACATTAAAATAATGGTCCAGATCCTCTGTGGGCATGAAATATCTCAAAGCTCTTATACAGCATTATGAAGAGGCTATAACCTGGATATCCCATAGCACTTATGCGGGGTTATGAAGAGGCTATAGCCTGGATATCCCATGGCAGTTATGCAGCGTTAAGAAGAGGCTATAACTTGGATATCCCATTGTACTTGTGCAGGGTTATGAAGAGGCTATAACCTGGATATCCCATAGCACTTATGCGGGTTATGAAGAGGCTATAGCCTGGATATCCCATTGCACTTATGCAGGGTTATGAAGAGGCTATAGCCTGGATATCCCATAGCACTTATGCAGGGTTATGAAGAGGCTATGGCCTTATATCCCATAGCACTTATGCAGGGTTATGAAGAGGATATAGCCTGGATATCCCATAGCACTTATACAGCATTATGAAGAGGCTATAACCTGGATATCCCATAGCACTTATACAGGGTTATGAAGAGGGTATAGCCTGGATATCCCATAGATGCGCTGTCTGCTTCTTTCACTCATTTCCCATTGTGTGCCTTTTTCACAGAACAAAGAGTTTGTTTGCCGAGGACATGACTACGAGAGGCTCGAGGCCTTCCAGCAAAGGATGCTGGGAGAATTCCCTCAAGCTATCGCCATGCAACATCCCAACCAACCAGACGAGGCCATTTTACAGTGCGATGCCCAGTGTATCCTTCACAAAATGTGACAGCTCATTGTGTGTGTTTGTGTGTGTGTGTGTGTGTGTGTGTGTGTGTGTGTGTGTGTGTGTGTGTGCCTGCCTATGTACTCAACTACCTATCTAACTGGGGACCATGGCATCATTACACATCCAAGAGGGACCTGGTATCCCACTGGGTACTTTTCCAGGTCCTCATTTGCTAAAATTGTTCAAATCATGTTAAAATGAAGACTAGACCCCCTTACAATGAAGTTTTCTTTAAAAATGACCAAGTGACCTGATGTTTAACACGTTAATTTAACACTCCTTCATTGTAACATTATACTACATTACAATCACTTATCTGTTGCAATGTACAGAAGAACATTGGTGTTACTTTCAGGAATACAGAAGTGTGATATTACTAAGAAGGCACAGATGCCAATTTATAATCAATAATCATAATGTTAACCTATAAAACAATTTGTATATTCACAAAATAAGGTATCACTCTACAGATAACTTTACACAAAGGAACCTATAACATTATCTAAAATATAAAGAAAGAAAGAGATTTTAAAAATATTTTAAACATTTTTTTCATACAGATTATTGACAGAAGAATCCATTTTAAAGATATTTTTGCTAGTGTTCTGAAGAAAATGTTTCTTACGTATATATCCGATGATTACGGTCAGAAACATGCTAGGCTGAAAATTCTCAAGGATCTCAGATTTTTTTTCTATGTCAGAAAAATGTTTTTATGCAGGAAGCATTGCAAATACATACTTGACCCAGATATGGTGCACACCCATTACATTAAATTTATTTAGCAGACGCTTTTATCCAAAGCGATGTACAAAAGTGCATATCAAGGTCATTGGAACAACTACAAAACACAGGTTCGAAAAGGTACAATATTGATTTCGTACAGTTATTCATAGCCACGAACACAGTTCAGTTCACACAGTGAACATTATTCTGACCTACTTATGCAAGTCAAACTAGGGAGAAGTACAAGCTACAATATTAGGACAAAAATACAAATTACAATAAGTGCTGGAATGGCGGTACATGTAACATGGCATGTGAGTGGCATGAAAGAGGGGATTTAAAGTGGGTGGAATGATTCACAGAGTGGTGGCAGTTATTCCGGATATAGTCTGAACAGACCACTCCGGAAGATGGGTAGTGAGGGAGAGGTTCGGAGAGGGACAGGGAGTTTGTTCTGCCACTGGGGAGCTAGGGTGGAGAAGCTCCGTGATCCCTTTACTCGGGTGAGAGGGGGTACAAGGCACCCTGCTGCTGCAGACCGGAGTGGTCGAGCAGGCTATAGAATTGAGTCCTATAAGGAGACAGTGGCCATCCTGTTGGCTGCAGTGTAGGCGAGGGTCAGGACTTTGAACCTGATCCTGGCAGTGACTGGTAGCCAGTGGAGTGACCTCAGCAGAGGAGTGACGTGGGAGAACTTGGGAAGGTTGAAGGTGAGTCGGGCAGCAGCATATCGAATCAGCCGCAAATACATACATAATATATACTGTATATGTGTGTGTGTGTGTGTGTGTGTGTGTGTGTGTCTGTGTCTGTGTATGTGTGTGTGTGTGTATATATGTGTGTGTGCGCGCGTGCGTGTGTGTGTGTGTGTCTGTGTATGTGTCTGTGTGTGTGTGTGTGTGTGTGTGTGTGTATATGTACATGTGTATGTGTGTGTACATATTGCCATGCAGTGCTGTAGCTCCTTCACACGCAGCCCTAGACCTGCAGATCTATGCGGTCAGTGCGGTGCCTGAGAGCGCTGACGTGCTGCAGATGGACCGCGTGCCCGACCGCATCAAGAGCTTCTACCGGTCAACAACGTGCGCCGCTTCCGCTACGACCGGCCCTTCCACAAGGGCCCCAAGGACCGGGAGAACGAGTTCAAGGTAGGCCCCCTCCGCCCCGAACCCCCGCCGCGCCCCGCCGCACCCCCCCCCCCGCACGCGGGCCGACCCAGGGCGAGAAGGTTCCAGAAGCATCCGGGCCTCTGTGTGTGTGATTTCAGAGCCTGTGGATCGAGCGGACCACCCTGATCCTCACGCACCCGCTGCCGGGCATCTCGCGCTGGTTCGAGGTGGAGAAGAGAGAGCTGGTGAGTCAGGCGATCGAGCTCCACCGCGATCCTGGGTGTTGGGATTTTAGGATGAAATCGCTTTCCTCCGGTTTCCTCCCGCAGTCCAAAGACATGCAGGCTAGGCTAATTGGAGAGAGTGAATTGCATGTAGGTATGAGTGTGTGAGTGAATGGTGTGTGTGCTCTGCAATGGACTGGTGATCTGCACAGGGTCTCTCGTCCAATGCATTCTGGGATAGGCTCCAGTCCCCCCGTGACCCTGACCAGGAATAAGCAGGTTAGATAATGGATGGACGGATGGATAACTTTCCCCCTCGTGTAACGTATGAATTACTACTTGCATAGACAAAATACAACAGCATTGTGATCTGAAGACAATGGAACTTCTCAGCAATACTTTGTGCTGATCATAAATCAAAACTAGAAATGTTACATGGGACCAAGTAGAGTCCTACATGCACTCACAGTTAATCAGGTCCCTGTGCATAGATGAAACAACATTGGAAGCAGCCTATATTGTCTGAATGGGCTGTTCTAGTCATATTTTTTTTACCTGTTCTGCAGACACCCTTATCAGAGCCACTTATCTTCTGTCCATTTATACAGCAGGATATATTATTGAAGCGTTCGGTGAAGCTGAAGTGTACAATAGCGACACCTGCTGCTTGAACCTGCAACCCACAAGCCGTTCCATGACTGTTGCTGTATACTACACTGCTGCCCTTGTCATTTAAATGCGTGATTAACACGTGTGTGTGTGTGTGTGTGTGTATGCGTGTGCTTGTGTCTGTGTGTGTGCGCGGGTGTGTGCATGTGTGTGTGCGTGTGTACTTGTGTGTGTGTGTCCGTGTGTGTGTGTGTGTGTGTATGCGTGTGCTTGTGTCTGTGTGTGCGCGCGTGTGTGCGTGTGCGTGTGTGCGTGTGCTGTGTGTGGGTGTGTGCGTGTGCGCGGTGTGTGTGTGTGTGCATGTGCGTGTGTGTGTGTGTGTTACAGGTGGAGGTGAGCCCCTGGAGAACGCCATCTACGTGGTGGAGAATAAGAACCAAGAGCTGCGTACTCTCATCAGCCAGTACCAGCACAAACAGCATCTCCACGGCAACATCAACCTGCTCAGCATGTGCCTGAACGGGGTCATCGACGCTGCCGTCAACGGCGGTATCGCCCGCTACCAGGAGGTGGGCGCCACACTACAGCTTCGCCTTTTACCGCTAACTCCACTTTAGAAAGCCTGTTTATAAGGCCACATTAGAAAGCCTGATTATAACCCACACTAGAAAGCCTGTTTTTCACCCACATTAGAAAGCCTGTTTATAACCCACATTAGAAAGCCTGTTTATAACCCACACTGGAAAGCCTGTTTATAAGCTCACATTAGAAAGCTTGTTTATCACTCACATTAGAAAGCCTGTTTATCACCCACATTAGAAAGCCTGTTCCTAAATGACATTCGAAAGCCTGTTTATAAGCTCACATTAGAAAGCCTGTTTATAAATGACATTAGAAAGCCTGTTTATAAGCTCACATTAGAAAGCCTGTTTATCACCCACATTAGAAAGCCTGTTTATAAGCTCACATTAGAAAGCCTGTTTATCACTCACATTAGAAAGCCTGTTTATAAACGACATTAGAAAGCCTGTTTATAAGCTCACATTAGAAAGCCTGTTTATAACCACATATATTCTATTTCTCCCTCTATTCTTCAGTTTTGCTTTGATCATATTTTAATCATGTTAGCTAAACATGTTGCAGACCAGAATGTGGCCTGCAGTAAATGTCTCAGCTGTCTAAAAGGTTAAAGTACTTCCTATAATTGTTTGACCCCGGTGTGAATGGAAGGTGTGATTGCCAGCACATTTAAAGGTGTTGCCATCATCATATTTGAAAGTGTGATTGTCGCACCCGAGAGAGACAGTCTGTCCAATTAATGTTACAGGTGCCATTAAGTTGAGCCCACCGGACATAGAACACAAAATGGCTGTACTGAAAACAATTTAAATGCGGCGTTTAAATCCAGATGCTACTGTTCTGATGGAAAGTAATGCCTAGCTTTGAGCATGTCCAGAGCTCCACGTCGCTGTTTTTCTAAGAGAGAATACTGAGGTTGTACTGTCAAGTTTTTTTGAGTTTCATTTCAGTTTAATCAATTCAGGAACTCAGTTAACGACTGGGAAAATGGTCACTCGTTCAATACAAACTGTTCAGTAAATGAAGTGACAGAATTGATTGACTGAATTGAACGGGGATGGACCCCAGTACTGGTCCCTGCTGTACTCAACTTTGGCATCTTTTTCAGGCCTTCTTCGACAAGGAGTACATCAGTGGCCACCCGGAGGACACGGAGAAGATCACACAGCTCAAAGACCTCATGCAGGAACAGGTGAGCAGCAAACCTGCCAGTGAGTTAGCGATTGGTGGACTCCTTTATGTGCATTAATAATGTCACCAGAACTTGTCAGTTAACATAACTTTACAGAAGCAAGTGGTATTCGGTTTTGTCCCCATGGTGTGGCAGGTTTTTAGTTTTCATGATAAAATCAGCACCCAGTTCAGAACCAAGAAACCAGGTGAGGTGAATGACCTAATTATGTCCCGAACAGCGAGGAGAAGCTGTGCAAAGGTATTAGTGAACATTGCTCTAAGCTCGCCTTGTAGGCAAGCTGACTGGACCCATTTTCACAGGTTCACATCCTGGGAGTTGGCCTAGCAGTGCACGAGAAGCTGGTGCACCCAGAAATGCGTCCCCTGCACAAGAAGCTGATAGATCAGTTCCAGATGATGAGGAGCAGCTTGTGTCATGTGAGTGGAGTTTCTATGGTGACACCTCGCTTATACGTTAGTCTTTTGGAAATTTTTCAAACGCTGGATATATTAGACCCAGTAGATTACAGAAGGTTCTTTACCATTTTTTTAAACCGTTTTTCGAGCACATAATATATGAGCTCATAAATGTCATCTACTGGAAGTTTTTTACCCATCGCGTTTTAACCCACGTTTTAAGAATCAGTGATAGTTTTCATGGTGGTGGTCAAAGCTTGTTTAAGTTTTTAAATGCCTGTAGCG
The DNA here is from genome assembly GCA_025169545.1 of Anguilla japonica. NCBI lineage: Eukaryota > Metazoa > Chordata > Actinopteri > Anguilliformes > Anguillidae > Anguilla > Anguilla japonica. Next base: position 1,848,939 of record CM045895.1, read on the forward strand.
GTCTTACTGCAGTGTTTAAGGGCTAACATGGTGGATTTAGAATGCCTGTAGCGGTCTTACTGCCCGGGCTGCGTTATGCTGTGCTGCACAGTGTGGATATTCAGAGCAGTGTTTCTATGTGGCCCTGCAGGGCCTCCCTGGCCTGGACAAGCTCAGCCCGGCCTGTTCCGGGGCCAGTACCCCCCGAGGCATACTGGCCTCCCACAGCCCGATGAGCCCAGAGAGCATCAAACTCATACACAGACACAGGTGAGTCTCACACACACACAGTCACAGTCACACACACACACACACACACACACACACACACACACACACACACACACACACACGTACACACACATGCACACACACACACACACACACACACAGCCCGATGAGCCCAGAGAGCATCAAACTCATACACAGACACAGGTGAGTCTCTCTTACACACAGTCACAGTCTCACACACACACACACACTCTCACAAACACACACACACACACTCTCACACACACACACACACACACACTCTCACACACACACACTCACACACACACACACACATGCACACACATGCACACACACAGCCCGATGAGCCCAAAGAGCATCAAACTCATACACAGACACAAGTGAGTCTCTCTCACACACACGCACACTCACACACACACACACACACAGTCCCGTACTGCTACCCTTGTGAGGACTTCCCATTGACTACATTCATTCCCTAACCTCTAACCCTAACCCTAACCCCAACCACTACCACTACATGCCTAACCTTAACCTAATTCTAACCCTAACCCTAAATCCTAACCCTAAAACAGCCTATTGACCTTGTGGGGACCACTCACTCACACCCACACACACACTCTCACCCACTCTCTTTTTCTCTCCTCCTCTCTCCCACTCTCCCCCCTCTCTCTCTCTCTCTCCCTCTCTCCCTCTGTCCCACTCCCTCTGTCTCTCTCTCTCTCTCTCTCTCTCTCTCTCTCTCTCCTCTCCCTCTCCCCAGCCCCCTGAACCTGATTGGCTCAGTCCGCCAGTCCTCCTCCTCACTGTCCTCTCACACGTCCAGTGAGGCGGGCAACCTGCTCATCCTGACGGACGGGGCGGTTCTGGAGCACCCGGAGGACCTCTACCGCATGCAGGTCTGCGTTTCGCCCTCAGCGTGCACTTACAACGAGAGCGCAAGCATGCATTCACACCTTACAGTACTCATTCAGCACAGATCCCACTGTTCACTTTCTTTTCTTCTTCTAGCCAAGCCCCTCCTCCTCCAGCCTAAGCTCCACCCACTCAGCCCCGTCTCAGATGATGAACTCCGCCCCCTCCAGTGCTCGAGGTAGGTGTCAGCTCTGCTGCTCGTTTCCCAGAATCCTCAGCGTTGGAGTAGCGAATGGAACACGGACCAAACAGAGGAAAGATTCGTACCAGGATGAAACACTTTAATGTTTCAGACAGCTGGAAAATCCCTGTGCATTACTGACATATTTTTCTCACCAATATTAAGAGCAAAATTCCTCTTTCTTGTGCTTGCACATTTTCATCAGTTACATGTTTGACAATTCTCAGGTAACTGGAGGAGCGTTTTCAAACTTGACAAGTTTTGGAAATGTATGTGTATTTAAAGAATGTAAAGGTCTGCTACAAATTGGACAAATTCAAAACGTGTGTAATTGGAAATTCCAGTGTTGCATTATTTATGTTATTAATTTTTCCTTATATATTGGCCTGTCCATGATGATGGAATTGAGGTGTGTATTTACAGGGTGTATTTGCACACTCAGCTGTGTAGTGAGCTCAGGCGCCCCCTACAGGCCGGTCTCTGCTGGTTTTGATACTCTGTGCTGCCCTTGCTCCTGTCCCCCTGTGGTAGGCTCCCCGTCGCTGCCAGACAAGTACAGACACAATCGGGAGATTCTGATGCTCCTGCCCCCCCACCGGGAGAGGCCTAGCAGCGCCATGTACCCCGCCATGACCGAGAATGGGCAGGTAGGCCCCACCCCCTGTAGGGCACTGTCCCCACCCCTACACAGCACTGTCCCCACCCCCTCCAGAGCACTGTCCCCCCCCTACACAGCACTGTCCCCGCCCCTCCACAGCACTGTCCCCACCCCCCCACAGCACTGTCCCCACCCCTCCACAGCACTGTCCCCGCCCCTCCACAGCACTGTCGCCACCCCTCCACAGCACTGTCCCCACCCCCTACACAGCGCTGTCCCCGCCCCCTCCACAGCACTGTCGCAACCCCTACACAGCACTGTCCCCCACCCCCTCCACAGCACTGTCCCCACCCCTACACAGCACTGTCCCCACCCCCTCCACAGCACTGTCGCCACCCCTCCACAGCACTGTCCCCACCCCCTACACAGCGCTGTCCCCGCCCCCCTCCACAGCACTGTCGCAACCCCTACACAGCACTGTCCCCACCCCCTCACAGCACTGTCCCCACCCCCTACACAGCACTGTCCCCACCCCCTACACAGCACTGTCCCCGCCCCCTCCACAGCACTGTCCCCACCCCCTGCACAGCACTGTCCCCCACCCCCTACACAGCACTGTCCCCACCCCCTCCACAGCACTGTCCCCACCCCCTGTAGGGCACTGTCCCCACCCCTCCACAGCACTGTCCCCGCCCCCTCCACAGCACTGTCCCCACCCCCTACACAGCGCTGTCCCCGCCCCCCCCAGCCTGCCCCACAGTACTGTCCCCACCCCCTACACAGTGCTGTCCCCCACCCCTCCACAGCACTGTCGCCCCACCCCTCCACAGCACTGTCCCCACCCCCTACACAGCGCTGTCCCCACCCCCCTCCAGAGCGCTGTCCCCACCCCTCCACAGCACTGTCCCCACCCCCTCCACAGCACTGTCCCCGCCCCCTCCACAGCACTGTCCCCCACCCCTACACAGCACTGTCCCCACCCCCTACACAGCGCTGTCCCCACCCTCTACACAGCACTGTCCCCCCCCCCTCCAGAGCGCTGTCCCCCCCCCTCCACAGCACTGTCCCCTCCCCCTCCACAGCACTGTCCCCGCCCCCTCCACAGCACTGTCCCCCCCCCTCCACAGCATGTCCCCCCCCCCTCCAGAGCACTCTTTCGGTTTACCCCGTGCGTGACTCTGACATTTTTTTCCCGCCATTTGCAGCCCACCAACTTCCAGCGGGCGCTGTTCCACCAGGTGATCGGCCCCTGCAAGCCCTGCAGCGACCCCAACCTGTCTGTGGCAGAGAAAGGTACTGACCCCAACCTGTCTGTGACTGAGAAAGGTACTGACCCCAACCTGTCTGTGGCTGAGAAAGGTACTGACCCCAACCTGTCTGTGGCTGAGAAAGGTACTGACCCCAACCTGTCTGTGGCAGAGAAAGGTACTGACCCCAACCTGTCTGTGGCAGAGAAAGGTACTGTCCTCATTCTCTGACCCCAGCCTGTCTGTGGCTGAGAAAGGTACTGACCCCAACCTGTCTGTGACTGAGGAAGGTACTGACCCCAACCTGTCTGTGGCAGAGAAAGGTACTGACCTCATTCTCTGACCTCAGCCTGTCTGTGGCAGAGAAAGGTACTGACCCCAACCTGTCTGTGACTGAGAAAGGTACTGACCTCACTCTCTGACCCCAGCCTGTCTGTGGCAGAGAAAGGTACTGACCCCAACCTGTCTGTGACTGAGAAAGGTACTGACCTCACTCTCTGACCCCAGCCTGTCTGTGGCAGAGAAAGGTACTGACCCCACTCTCTGCCCCCAATCCTGTCTCTGACTCCAACCTGTAGTAGCAATTTAGTAGTTACCCTTCACTCATTCTGTCTGGTTTTGAGTCCAGTAGCGAGGAGACTTCCTGTGTTTTCTGTGAAGTCCAGTGCAGCCAAAGATCCTTTATGCTCACCAGATATTCCACTACTACTTTGCTTCTGTCCTCTCTACTTCTTAAATGCAGTATATTCTGTTGGTAATGGAACTCCAGTGCTATAGTAAAGTGTAGAAGGTATATTACCATAGTTCTGTCCGAGGCCCCGCCCCTTGCAGATGTTGTGAAGTTGACTTGGAGCTGCTGGGTGGCTCATCCTGGTAAGGCAGTGTTCTAGTGCGCACAGATGGGCCCCAGACTCTGGTGTCAAACTGGATCGTTCCAGAGCCAACCGTGGCCAGCAGGCGCACAGTGTGTGGCAGCGTTGATTCCAGCATCATCCAGGGGTTTCGGGCCACCGTGGTAACAGTGTTTGTTCGTGCAACAGGGTCCACCCCTGTCCAATCGGGTGCCCTGAGTACACCTGTAACGGTGAACAGGAAGTACCTTCCTCAGACTCAGCACCCAAAAAAATGCAGTGTGATGAGAAACTAACAGCAGAGGTGGCGACAATGAGCCCTGATAAAAAAAAACAAAAATTCAAGGAGCCATTAAAGCCATTGTTGTTTTACACCATGCCTGTTTTCAACTTTATTTGCCAATATCTTCAAAATGGAAACAAATTTTAAAAACCTGTGAAGTTAACTCGAAGAGCTTGGTCCACACTTGCTTTCAACCGCATTTGATAGAAATCAAACTATGTAGGAGGAGTGGGGAAAAATCAAAATGGTGGGGAAAATTGTTTTAGTGGATCTTGGTAGTCCAGAATCATAGAGCTTACATGCAGAATATTTGCACTGAATTTGGTCTTAATCAGAGTTACGGTGTAGGAGATATAGCCTTTTGAGGTTTAAAATCAGATCTTTAATTATAGCATCACCATCTGGCCAACTGGAAATATATGCTTTGTGTCTGAGTTTGCACATCTATTATTGGTGAAGATTTAATCTCTTAGCATTTGCCGTACCACAGAAATTAGCAAAAAGCTGGAGGAAGAACCTGAAGAAAAAAAAATAAAATAAACCAGCACAAAAACAACTGTGTTCCAGCCCTATGGGTTTGGACTCCTAATAATAATAACAGTATTGCCGATATTCAGAAAATGAATCTAAATTTAATTTGAATTGAAAATTCATTATAGGCATTTTGTGATTCATAAATTGAATTGGATTTTATTTCATAAGCTGACTGTATTACAATAGATTTACATTACATTTATTTAGCGGACACTTTTATCCAAAGTGACGTACAACCCAACCCTGATAATAATAGCAGCAAGAGTGGCCATTCTTTAAGCAGTACCGGAGGACTTCCAGCAGGGGGCAGCATTGTGATTAATGGCAGTTATTCTCTCCATCAGTCCTCAGTGCTCCCAGCAGCTGGAGCCTGGACAGCGGCACCCGGGAGGCACTGCCGTTCCTGGCTGCCCACGTGGGGAGTGTGATGGCCCCCCCAGTCCCGCCCCGAACCCTGCCTCCCGGTAAGACCCCCATCCAACCCCCCCCCATCCCCCCCAGTCCCGCCCCGAACCCTGCCTCCCGGTAAGACCCCCATCCAACCCCCCCCCAACCACCCCCCCCCCCGTCCCCCCCCGTCCGCCCCACCCTGTACCCTGCCTCCCGGTAAGACCCCCCATCCCCCCCCCCCCCCATCAACCACCCCACCCCCCCCCCCGTCCCGCCCCGAACCCTGCCTCCCGGTAAGACCCCCATCCAACCCCCCCCCCCCATCCCCCCCACCCCCCTGTCCCGCCCCCTGTCCCGCCCCCCCTGCCTCCCGCCCCTCATCAAACCCCCCCGTCCCGCCCCACCCCTGTACTGTGCCTCCTGGTAAGACCCCCATCAACCCCCCCCGTCCCGCCCCACCCTGTACCCTGCCTCCTGGTAAGACCCCCATCCAGTGTGGAAGACTGAAACGAAAGAGGCCCTGGGTTAGGCTCACCCAGATGCTGGGGCAGAACACTGTGGAAGGCCCGGATCCAGCTCACTCTGGATGGCCATAGGTTTAATATCTGACAGAATCTGTCTTATTCCAAAACTTGTTTTATTGGGCACAATTTGTTTTGTTTGTAGTGCCAAACATCACAGATAGCTGGACAGGCTACGCCGTAAGAGCTGTGTGTAAGTAAAGGCTCTTTTTGTGCTTTAATGAGGGACCAATTAGCTTCTAAGAGCTCTTCTGCTGTTAAGAACGTGTGACTCAATCATTGTGCTTTCTGCTTTGTTGTAGTTTGTTTTTCAGGCATACGTTGTCCTCTATTTCCATAAAAATGTTTAGAGTTTCGAGTGCTTCCAAATTTTCTTCTATTCATTTGCTTTCAAGCACCTAGGAAGGAAATGTACATTCAAGTTTTGTTTTAAATTTGAGAAACGGTTTGGATACTGCTGTGGAGGGACTTTTTCAGCGACATTGCTCCATACTTGTAACAAAGGGTTATTTTTTTTGTCTGTGGACAAGCACGTGTGTGTGTGTGTGTGTGTACCTGAAAAGGTCTCTCCAACATGTCCACTGTGGTGAAGGCTGGTATTTTGCTAGTTCCTTAAGTGTGTTCTACTTCTTTGTCCTGTCCAAAACTGTAGCTTTGTGTGGAATTCTCTCATTTTTCTCTGATTAACTGCCCTGTGCCCCTGTAGCCTTTCCATGCACCCCCTTAGTGGGTCCGAATGAGCTAGGCTTCGGACTGTATCCTCGTTAGTGTCCGTGTGTGTGTGTGAGAGAGTGTGTGTGTGTCTATGTGTGTGTGTGAGTGAGAGAGTGTGTGTATGAGTGTCTTTGTGTATGTGTGAGTGAGAGAGACACTGTGTGTGTGTCTATGTGTGTGTGAGTGAGAGTGTGTGTGTGTGTGTTTGTGTGTGTGACTGAGAGAGAGAGTGTGTGTGTCTGTGTGTGAGTGAGAGTGTGTGTGTGTGTGTCTATGTGTGTGTGTGACTGAGAGAGAGTGTAGTGTGAGTGAGAGACACTGTGTGTGTGTCTATGTGTGTGTGAGTGAGAGTGTGTGTGTGTGTTTGTGTGTGTGACTGAGAGAGAGAGTGTGTGTGAGTGAGAGTATGTGTGTGTGTGTGTCTATGTGTGTGTGAGTGAGAGAGAGTGTGTGTGTGTCCTCGTTAGTGTCTGTGTGTGTGTGCGTGTGTGTGTGTGTGTGAGTGAGTGAGAGAGAGAGTGTGTGTGTGTCTATGTGTGTGTGAGAGAGAGAGTGTGTGTGTGTGTGTGTATTAGTGTGTGTGTGTGTGTGTGTGTGTGTGTGTGTGTGTGTATGTGTATGTGCGTGCATGTATGTGTGTGTGTGTGTGTGTGTGTGTGTGTGTGCCTGTGTGTGTGTATTAGTTTGTGTGTGTGTGCGTGCGTGTATGTGTGTGTGTGTGTGTATTAGTGTGTGTGTGTATGTGTGTGTGTGTGTGTGTGTGTGTGTGTGTGTGTGTATGTGTTTTTGTGTGTGTGTGCGTGTGTGTGTGCGTTTCTCCAACCCTTGCTGTGTCTCTTCCCTTTAGGACACTTCTCGATGCACTTTGATGCTTTCCACCACCACCAGATCAGCGAGCTCCCTCCAGCCCTGCCTGCACGCTCTTTACGAAAGGTACCCTCTGCTGCTCTGCTTCCTGTCCGCCCCTGTGCACTAACCACGCCCCTGCCCCGCCCTGGCCACACCCCTGCCCCGCCCCACCACTACTCTCCAGCTGTTCTAGCAGTGTGTTCTTGCTTGTGTGTATGTGTGTGTGTGTCTGGTCCTCACAAAAAGCAAGACACTGCTGCAGTGTGTATGTGTGTCTGTGTGTGTGTGTTTCAGGTCCTCACAAAAAGCAAGACACTGCTGCAGTATGTGTGTGTGTGTGTTGGCTGCCAAATAAAAGAAAGGAATATAACTATTCAAGGTGTAAATCCTGATGTTTTGCCGTCCATGTTGCAGCATTTTCAGCTGTTGTAAATCAGGCATAATATTCTTTAGAAAATGGGTTCAATGTCATGATCTATGAAGGGTTGGAGGTTTATTGAAGCAGAATAAACAGCTTGGCTTGCAGGTAATTGCTGCTGCAGTTTGAGTTTATTATGCCAGATACATTGTGATGTCCTTGCAATGAGCAAAACACTCCTCTTTCACAGCATACGTTAACACTTTCACAATTCACTGCTCTTGTGAAATGGCTAACACTGGCTAGCTAACCAGTCCCTTGCTAATACAATTAAAGGGATTAATAGCTGCTGCCCTCTTCATCTTGCATTATGGGACAGAAAACTGTTACAATGTCAGCCGCTGTAACTTGTTAGCTTGCAAGAAAAGTGGTTAACTAGCAAATGAATGGGCTTTTCAGCTATTGATATCATTTATTTCAGCAATGCTATTTCAGCAGGCTAGCAAGCTGTTAAACAGTTTCCAGCGTTTTTATTGGTTAGGAAAGCTCCCCCTCTAGCATTTCTTGCTAATGGTTGAGAGAAGGAGATGCGAGAGAAAGGATGCCCTTTGTGTTGCCTGTTTGGAAAGGAGTGTAATTATACATGCTCCCTTCAGGTCAAATTGCGAGATCTTTAAAATTTCTAGCATCTTTGCCGGTGTGGTGATGTCTGGAATGACATTTGAAGCACACGGGGGTGCATTAAGAGAGAGAACTAGAGAGTACTTAAAGACAGTTATTTACTATAGTAAGACACTGTCACAAAACTCCTCTTTGCTGTAATTGACAGAAGGACTTTTCTTGTAGAACTAGCAGTTATTATAGTTATGCCCAGTTGTATAAATGTGTATATTACTGTTTTGGCCATCCAGTTAATCTAGCTGCCTCTTGCTGATATGTGCACTCTTACCTTGATAAACGAATGGCTAGCTGGCTGATAGCTATTTAGTATTTATATATATTATGGATGATAGCTATTGATTGCTTATTTATAATGCAAGAGACTTAACTAGATTAGTGAGTAAATTAGCTGGTTGGTTTTTTTCCTAGCAGGTTCTTTATTTGGGTGACTAACTCAAGCTTGCTACAGCTTCTGTAGAGAGCAGTAAGTTGCTAGCAGTGTCGTTCCACCTTGGCTCGCTCTTTCCTGACATACAGAGAGCATTCCTGTGGAGTGGTGGAGAGTATTTGCAGCTTCTGAATGGGTGGAAAATGAAACCGCTCTGAGAAATTCTGCTCTCTCAGTTCTCAGACTTTCAAGGTTGAGAAAACAGAGACATTTTTACAAAATGTAATGTTCGTCTCTGGACGTCTTGCCTAAAAGCTTCTTTGAGCCATGAGGGTTTTCTGTCTGAGTAACTTCCGGAGATGGAATCGAGAACAAAGAGATATGTTAAATGACAGGGTGGTCTGGGTCAATTCTGGTCCTCTTGGATGTCTGTTCTGCTAGATTTGACGCAAGCTCTTTTCCTCTCTGCCTCCCCCCCCCCCCCACAGTCTCCCTTACACCCCATCCCTGCCTCGCCCACCAGCCCACAGTCTGGCCTGGACGGCAGTAACTCCACCCTGTCTGGGAGCGCCAGCAGCGGGGTCTCCTCGCTGAGCGAGAGCAACTTCGGGCAGCCCTCAGAGCCCCCCCCTCGGGCCGACGCCCTGGACCCGCCCCCCGGCCAGCCCTGGGCCGGCGACGAGGACGGCGAGTCCCCCTACCTGCCTGTCCGCTACAGCGTCTCTGAGCCGGACGTCCTGGACTCCTCCAAGCCCCCGCCCTGCCGCAGCCACTCCGCCCCTGGGGGGGTCGTCCCCGCCCCGCCGGAGGGCCCCCCGCCGCACCTCCACCCCCACCCCCACTACCACCACGAGCCGCCCCCCGCCCTGCCGCCCAAGCCCTACCTGAGAGAGGGCTGCATCCCGGAGGAGGACCTCCAGCCCACGCCCAGGCCCATGCCTATGCCCCGGAAGATCTCCCAGCCCCTGCTCACCAACAAGGAGGAGCAGGCCAAGGTGGCCTGGGAGCACGGGGTCAGTGAGGAGTAGGGGCGGAGGGAGGGGCAGCCGTGGCCCAAGAGTTCGGGAAGGAAGGAAGGAAGGATGGATGGAGGGATGGAAGGAGGGATGAAAGGAGAGAAGTATCGGCCCCGGAAGGATGGGACGGGTGGGGAGGGTTCTCTTCCTCCGGACCGGGACCTCTCCGGACTGCTCACCGCATTCCCATGCTTGTCCGGGCACGGGACGGGACGCCCGAGGAACGCTCTGCTCTGCGGTAGGGCCGGCGTTCTCTTTGTCCCAAAACATTCGCCTCGTACCCCCGGCCCGTGTGGGGATGGGGAGTCCCTTCGCTGTGGCCGACATCTGGAATGAAGAAGACTTTAGGTTACATTATTGTTCAGCTAAGATTGCACTGGTGCAGTGAGTGTAATGGAGGGTGCTTAAAGTGCTCTCACGTTTAAGCGATGACCCAGGATTCAGTACATAGAGTCAGATTTCAGGTGTTTGAATGTTATTCTTCATAAACGCCTCTGGATCACCGAGCATGTTAAACTTCTTGATAGACTCAGAGTAGTTATCCTTGGAAAAGTAAAAATCGAGTCTTTTTGTTTTTGAGAAACCACGTTTTGGAAGATTTTAGCACCAAAAACATTTCTTTACCCACAACTATTTATTAAAAAGGTAAAGAGGGAAAATCAATGTCTATAGAAAATGTGGTGTGTATTTCTGTACACGATACAGACTCTTCAGGATCGTTTTAAAGTATGGACTTGCACCCGGAGAAATATGTTTTCTGTTGCAGTGGCTTTATATATTTCTAAGTGGACTTAAAGCAAACTAATAACATGGTGTGTGGAAGACTTGTTTTTCCACACACTCATGTGAAACCTTTGGTTTCCTTTAGATTTTAGTTGTAGTTTTACGTTGGAAGTTATATATAGATTTTTTTTGGTCCTTGTATTTTCTATTTTCTACTTACCTTTTAAAAAAACTGATGGCTGTTTTAGAAAAACGATGACCGCAACGATTCAACTGGAGACCGTCACGACTGGAAATGCATCGGCAATACGCATCGTTGGACAACGTGCTACACGCGCTATAAGGTTCCCCAACAACAGCCGCCGGCTGTGAAGTCGTGCGGCGTTATTCTTTCCCATTTGTTGTCGTGTTGCGAAAAACCCGATAATCCAGTTGCTTCACGTGCTGTTACCCATTTAGGACGTGACACGGAAGGGCGATTTGATAAACGGTAATTCGCGATCAGGCTACTATTTAAATACGCAGGTTATTTTTCACGTTTGTTTAACAGTTGGTGATACGTAAAGGAAAGCATATATTTTTCAATGATTATAGAGAATGTAGACCTTCATCGGGTTTATAATATATAACAGAGATATATAGCTATAGATAGAGTTTATGACTAAATTCCTTTATTGCGAGCTGGGGCGGAGGTTAGTTTTCCACATGAAATTTTATGCAAGACGAGGGCAATGTAAGGCCTATTAGCCACTTGATGATGTGCACTGGATCATTGGGATATACTGGAATGGGAATATTTTCTGGCAAATATTATTTAATTTTTTTGTACTATTGTTCAGTCTGCATGTTTTTATTTTATTTTTTTGGCTTTCTTTTTTCTTTTCACGCAAAAAAGTGATGTAACTGAGCTACTGTCCTCGAGGTCACATGACCGCTACCTGTCCAGCTGTGCCAATTAGCAGTCATGTGACCCGGATGGGGTGGGCGGGGTTGTGTATAACTAATCCTTTTTTTTAGTCAGTCTGATATTCATCTTCTTACCGTGGAATATTCATGAGGAGTGAGCGAGCGTCTTCTGCTCTGAGAAAGAGTCTTGCGCTGCTTGTTTTGGGGTACTGGAGTGGATGAACGAATTAATGGACCCATTAGCGCTTCCTGCTTCCTCTGGCTCGTGGTGAAGATGGCGTTTTGTACAGTGACCGCGGCTCAGCATACTCCATTTAACAGCACAACGAGAAGCCCTCGGGGGGGCTCCTCTCTCCCTTCCCCACGGGACGAGAGGACCTGCTGAAATTTCTAATCTGTGTTCTTTTTCTTATTTGCAACCTCGGCAACTTTGTAAATGTATATTTTCCTATTCTATAATGTGTCATAGGCTATAACAAACCTTGCATAGTGTTTTTATCCTCATAATGGTGAATCTGCTTATTTATTGAAGACAGATGGGTAACTGTAGATGGCGCTGAAACCTTATAATGAGTTACCTTTCTTTCCAGGGGCATTATTCCAAATTAAACAGCAGTACTGGGGACCAGCTGTGTTCTCAACCGTAAGGATCGACCCCTCTCTGTACCTTCACCCCTGCATATCCTCCATGTAGCCCTGGTTTATGCTGTAGATTTCTGACACCACAACAATATTATTGCCATTGCCACTCTCTCATTGTAAACCCCAATGCTGGAATCATTTAAAGGAGGCTGTTTCTATTCACATACATGTGCACACAGACGCACACATGCACACACACGCACACATGCACACACACTCACATGCACACACACACACACACACACACACTCTCTCTGACACACACACTCACACGCTCACACACACACACACACACACACACTCTCTCTCTCTCTCTCACACACACACACACACACACACACACGCATGCACACACGCTCACACACCCACACACTCTTTCTGAAACACACGCTCACACACACACACTCACATGCTGACATGCACACACACACACACACACACACCACACAACCGTGATGTGTGAGGGATAAGTGCATGCCTTGTATGGAAGATTGAGTATCTTTGGTTCTTGGAGGTTTGCTTTTATTTTTGAATACTTGAAAACTGATTGTGTATTATAACCATTCATTTAACACCAATCATATTTAACCCTTAATATACTTGAAAACTGTCGAAGCAGTGGATTCACAGGAGTGTCATGGTTTTTGCTGTATGTATGTAGGTGTGTAGGAATGTATGTACACATGCGTTGGTACTGCTGAATGGAGTGTTAAAGTTGCACGTTGCTGAAGCCACAGGTATGATCAGAACAGTCATGTTTCGGCCACAGGTACGATCAGAACAGTCATGTTTCAGCCACAGGTACGATCAGAACAGTCATGTTTCAGCCACAGGTACGATCAGAACAATCATGTTTCAGCCACAGGTACGATCAGGACAGTCATATTTCAGCCACAGGTACGATCAGAACAGTCATGTTTCAGCCACAGGTACGATCAGAACAGTCATGTTTCAGCCACAGGTACGATCAGAACAATCATGTTTCAGCCACAGGTATGATCAGAACAGTCATGTTTCAGCCACAGGTACGATCAGAACAATCATGTTTCAGCCACAGGTATGATCAGAACAGTCATGTTTCAGCCACAGGTATGATCCAAACAGCTCTGTTTCTCAGCAGTGAAGCATGGAGACCTGCCCAACGTTTGCGTGGTTCGCTGGATTGTTCCTAGTGCTCATGCTCCCTCCTTCCTTCCAGTAGAGCTAGGAAGGAGCCTGGGCTTTAAAATCAGGCTGGTTGAGGTGTTTTGCCTCGCTAGCATTGTGATGGTTGAGATGTTTTCCCTAGCTAGTATTGCGTTAGCTGAGATGTTTTGCCTAGCTAACATTGCGTTGGCTGAGGTGTTTTTCCTAGCTAGCATTGCGTTGGCTGAGATGTTTTGCCTAGCTAGCATTGCGTTGGCTGAGATGTTTTGCCTAGCTAGCATTGCGTTGGCTGAGATGTTTTGCCTAGCTAGCATTGCATTGGTTGAGATGTTTTGCCTAGCTAACATTGCGTTGGTTGAGATGTTTTACCTAGCTAGTGTTGCGTTGGTTGAGATGTTTTGCCTAGCTAGCATTGCGTTGGTTGAGATGTTTTGCCTAGCTAGCATTGCGTTGGTTGAGATGTTTTGTCTAGCTAGCATTGTGTTGGTTGAGATGTTTTGTCTAGCTAGCATTGCGTTTCAGCACGCTGGGGGTTGCTGTGCTCTTGTGGAAGACAAGGAGTGCTGTGTCAGTTGTATCTTAGGGACACAGTGCTTTGAGAGAACTGAGACTAATCATCACTAATCAAAAAAATGTATATCTATTTATGGAGCATTCTTTTAATATTAAAGGTTTTATATGGAATATATTTCAGAAAGTCATCCACTCTGGAGTTTCCAGTAAAACCAGTTTTGTATTACCTTGGTCTTGGGTGCAAATGTAGTCATTGCTGGTTTTAGTTAATGGTGAGGTGTGATTGCACTGAATATGGATATGGATTTGAAAATTCATCAATCTACTGTTAATGATTTCTTGGAGTAGTACATGTTTGTAGTGGATTTTCTGTAACAATAGGAATGAAGTAGAGATGTTTCTGTTCATTTGAGTCCCTTAAAACAGATGTATATGCCAGAGTATATTCATTAAAAATAGCTTGTTAATTGTATTTGTTACTGAACGTAACTTAATTCCAATGGCTACCAAAAATGAGTTCAAGGCACAAGTGTTAAAATATGTTAAATAATGACCTTTATAGCACAATCAGGCCTCCTAAATCATTTTTCTTGCACATAGAATATATTGCACATTAAACATGTGCTAGGAAAATCAAGATGGTGTTTAACTGTTCTGTCAAACGTAATTAAAAGAGAACTCTTAATTAAATTAAAATCAGTGAGTGCCCCTGGTGGCAGGGCCAGTAAACGGTCATTATGACGGACTCTTATGAAACGGAGGAGATGTTAGCAGTGTTAGCTGTAACTCTGCCCATTTGCCTTTAGTGGTTTAGCACCAGCTGGGCTTCCTTTATGAATGCCCCCGCAGCACGCCCCCGCTTCCTCCCCGCTGAGGCTGCTCGACTCGCTTCCCTGTTTCCTTGTTTTGGGTTCTGTCCCCGCAGGCCAGGCGTAATTAGTGTACCCAGAGCAGTCTTCCTGTTAATCTTCTCACACTGGCCTCTTAATGAGGAAAGCCTCTGCATGTGTGCACCTCATTCAAAAGTTCCCGTTTTGAAAAGTTTCTTCTTTTATTTTGAGATTTGCTGACTAATGCCGGCCAGTGTAATCTTTCATATTTGTGAAGCGTAAAGAAACAGTTTGAAAATCTACATGTGCAAGTCAAACTGTTCAGGTAAACTATTGCTCCTGAAATCAGGTTGATTGTTGATTTGAGGCTTGTTCAGTGAAGTTTAAAAGTACTGTTTTTTTTCGTTCTTTCGTTTTTTTGTCGGCCACTTTGGAGATAACCTTCATGAATATATTACTGCTTTATTATTGACATATTCTTATCATTTCATATTTATTTATTTTTTTGGGGGGATTTTCATGATTTAATCTGCCTTTGTACATACTTTAATATGACTGCAGAGCCCCCGCATTAAATAACTGGAGAGGTGTAATGCCTGGAGGTTGAGAAAACTGTCTCCATTCTGCGGTTTAAGTGGTGTCAAGAGCATTATACCATTTCATCACTTGTGATCAGTTAAGGAGGACCTGAAAAAGTCTAACTTTAAATCATTATTCACAAAGCATTTCTTTCACAGCAGAGAATTATGTTATTAAAGGACATGTGAAATGATTGTGCATACAGCCAGAGGGTCAGAGAGTAACTCTCATTACTACCTTTTTAGCTGACGGTATAGTCACGGTCTTAAAAGGTTTAGGAGAACGGTGTTCTTTATGCAGTTAGACTGCGCAGTTCAGAGCAGTTGCTGTATGAACCTGCCGGTCTTAGTCGTGGTTTGGTGGCTCCATTAAGGCCTGGATCAGCTGTCTCTCTCCCCTGTGAGGAGAGGGGGGGTCAGACAGAACGCCTGTGGCTCTGATTCGGGTTCCTCACAGGGAAACAGCTTATCTCTAATCTAATGATCTCTCATACAGATGCATATATTAATACAGTAACTCTTACTGCATGTGGAGACATGCTTTTTCAGGTCTCTGCGTTGAAACCTAATACTGAGTGGCAGAATGACTGGGCCTGTAGTCTGCAGGTGTGAAGTCAAAGTTTCGTACGTTAACTGCACAGTAAAACGTTCGGCCTGCAATCAACACACAGATTCTAACTCTGACAGAGTGCATGTGGTCCCAGAAGGACGCGTATACACACTGCTGGAGCTGATTTAAGGCTGAGGTTTCTGCTGCGTGAGCAAGATGTAACGAGTCAGAGATGAACAGAAAAGAGAAGAGAGGGCATTGTGTGTGGTGTGTGTGTGCGGGGTGGGGGGGGGTGTGCGTGTGGGGGATGTGAATTAGAGTTTTGGAGTCAAGGTTATCCTTGGATGGATGATGGGGACATGTGCTTGAGGGGGTAGATGGTGGGGTGCGGGAAGGCGGGGGGGGGGGGGGGGGGGGGGGGGGGGGGCGGGGGGGGGGGGGGGGGGGGGGGGGGGGCGTCGTGAGAGAATATTAATTTTTCAGTACCACTGTAAATATGGAATCTTGCAGTACTGTGGAATACACACAACCCCTTTTGAAAATCATTGCAGTCCTTAAAAACCCGTCCCCTTTGGCTTTCCTCCGTGTAAATAATCCTTCCAAAAGCAGTGTATTTATAATGTTTAAGAAGGGCAAGCCATGTATAGATTGTGATGAATTGTCTGCCTTGTACTTTATGATGTAAATGTGTTTTTAAGACTAAACAGAAACAAAAACAAACGCTCAGAAAAATCACTGCTGTTATTTTGTGTATCTTGCGCAGAGGACAAATCTGGGGGACAGACAAAGTTTGGCAGTTAAAAAAAAACATTTGTACAAGTATTCTAAAAGTACTTTCTTGTATATATTGTGTTAGCATGAATAAACCGTGATGTGGATTTTAGATGTAAATACACATTTTTTCCTACTCACGTAACCGCTGTGGTGTGGAATTCATTAATAATGCCTAACATTAAAGATAATGTTTTATCCACTGACTCCTGTCTACTATTATTGAGTTTTAATTTTTTATGTCTTATTTAACACACCTTACATTTCAATACACACATGAAAATATGGCTTCTAATTTACTGTATGGCAAATGTTTTATTTTCAGAAGACATAAATGTATACAATAACAACCACGTAACATTAATTCAAACAATGACAAACATATAATCATAGATTAAACTTATTCCATAGAGTAGAATTATTGACATTATGGTTATGTGTGGTGGATAAAAATAGCGATAATAAGTAAGGAATAAACCAGACGGGCCGTCCCGTTACTGGAAATTATAAAACGGGTAGCTCAAATCAAACAATCTGATTGGTTTATAGCCGTGGTGTATTAACCGTATACCACGGCTGTCTAATTCCTTTGTGCAATGCAGTATCACTCCGCGTCTGAGAAAAAAAAAACGTTAGCCTAACAAACTACGATAGTTAGCTAGCTAGCAACGTTTGTGTGTATTACTTTCATATTGCCATACTTGGTGACCGTTTTATAAAAACAATAGCTCACTTCAGGCCGTGGTATATGGTTATTATATCACAGCTAAGGGGCATTGTTCGGCCCGACGCAAAGCCGGCCCGACTGAAACTAGGTTTGAATGCCAGCTAGCCTTATAATATGTTCGCCGTCACTTGTCACCGAGTCAATATTAGTAAATTCAGCTGGGTTTTAGGTCAAAATGGTCTCACGGCATTCTTTTTTATCCCAGCTAGCTAGCTAACTACTGAATTATATTCAAAACAGCGTTTACTATAAACGCAATCGTTATCAAAGATACATTATAAAATGGATAGTTCCGGTCCTTGATTCTGATTGGCTGGGCCGTGTTCAAAGCCATTCAAAAATACCATTTCAACGTAAAATACTCTATAAACACACACCTGTGACCGCATTACAATTTCAGTATTACTGCGCCAATTAGTCACCCATACAATGTGGTCCGTTCGCTGTTTTCACGTCTGTGTGTTACTTGGCAACCATTCTGCTAAATGTCGCTGAAGAATACATTGCTTGGTGGAAGAATGATTATTTGTTATCAATAAATTATTGCATTTTTTGTTGCTGTGTGTTTATTTTATGAAACGGTGCCAGGTATATGTAGTAAACGTTTTATAAAAGCAATGTGCCACGTGAGGCCGTGGTTTACAGTGATGTTAGAACAGCTAAGGGGGTTTTAGACGCTCCGCCCCGCGTCGTGCCTCACAACGCCCCTTAGCTGTTCTAAAGTCACTGTAAACCAGGGTGGCTTTTGTGGCTTATTGTTTTAGAAGAAAATACGTCCCGTAGCCATGAATTAAAAACGGAACGCCTGTTCTACTGTCCAAATAAGGGACGACTCACTGTTTCGCGGGACGGTTGGCATCCCTAAATGAAGCCAGTAACTAGAACCGTCATTCAACGTTGCCATCAATTGCGAAATTGGACATTGAAAAGTGGAGGGGACGTAACAACAATTCAAAAGCGAAAGAATAATGTTGCTATTTAAACTGCTTTAGAATGCTGGATTTTGTAGCACATTGATTTTAGAACTGTTTAAAGGCCGGGGTGTCCCTTTACTGAGAAATAATGCCCACCCTTGGACCAATCAGAATCGAGTATTCAGCCAAGCCGTTGTATAATGACTAATAATTTTAATAATAGTAATACCGCCAACAACAACAATAAATAGATAAAATGAACTCATAATGGGATGAGATGACTAAAGAATTCTGGGCATTTCATTTTTTGTGTTTTGGTAGGGGGTTTCAATGGGATAGGTTACAAGGTATGAGTGGTGGGGGGTAAAATGGGTGGAGGTGCATATAGAGAGAGGGGTTACTGCCCTAATTTAGTTCATGCAAGAGGAAAATGTAAGCCTGCATGCATCTATCCTAGTATAAACATACAAACGTGTGTGTGTGTGTGTGTGTGTATATATAGCCTATATACTGTATATATATATATATATATATATATATATATATATATATATATATATATATATATACACACACACACACACACACATACACACACACACACACAGTATACAGGTTCATTAGTAACGTGATACAAAGAAATGTGTATTATCAAGGTGGAAAGTGATGTGCGAATATAGAGTATTTGTTTTCTTAGTTATTGGAACATCCTGCAAAGGAATTTCAGGGTAGCTATTGTTGTCTCCAAGGATACAGAGGGGGAGGAGGAGATTTCAAGACCAAGATTTAACGAGTTGCTAATTGACAGTTCAGTCTGGGTTTTTACCTCCAGAACACACTATACATTGTTTGAAGTATTTTAACATTTAATGAAGTTGTCTAAAGCGGAATGACTTATTTACGGACTGAAATGTGATACACGTAAGTACCCAAGGCACATGGGAGGCATTCGGAGGCCACAGTAAAGCTGAGATTAACTCCAGAAGCAGCATGTCCATGCAGATTCATTTATGTAGGATTTTATTTAAAATAATTATTTGAATAATTGTTGCATATTTTTGAATATAAAAGTTACAATCTCGAAGATTTCCGTTTCGTTCTCTATGGCGGTGCCAATGGCGAGAAGCGGTAATTGCAGGTGTGTTTTTGGACCTCACTTCCCACAGATCCAACCGGATCCAACCAGTGTCGCCTGTGTGACGTCAGTCAGTTGGCACGCCAACTATAACACTATTTACTGAATAAAAAACGGTTGTTATAAAAGTAACGTTATGTACATACTCATTCGTTGTCTAACATTAGGCTAACTCAAGATGTCTTTACACTGCCGAGCTGGTTTGAATTAGTGATGGCGTAGAATTAGTGATGATCAATTTCCACAGACGTTCTTTATCCACCTTTTGCCCGGTATGAACATCTTTACACTGCAGAGAAGAATTTGCGGGATTCGCTGTGGCTCGTGCAATTATGTATCTCGTGCACAATAAGCAGTCTTTTTCGTGAATGATTGTTGTGTGGTATTTTTGAAACAACTGCCTTGCAAAATGTTACCCCTGGTGTTTCTGGTTTTGCTAGCTAAACTGTTCGAGGATAAAGCTGAGCTGGGTGTTAAATTAGCAATCAGAACAAGAAGAATAAAACAAAAACGAAGGAGATTTCATCAAAAAGGGCATAAAGGCTGAAGGAACATATGAGGAAGCGTAATAAAATAATAACAATGCTAATCCATACTGCCGTATTCTTTTATTTAGTTTTCTCCTGCATGACGTCTTCAGAAATCAGACCCGGCTCTGCTCCACATACCCCGGCTTTATTCTGATCATTATAATAGATTGATGAACTCGATGGCAATGTAAATAACGGTAACGTTAAGGCCAGTTCAGATCAATGATTCGCAACGAGGCGAAACGGTTTTAGAATGTTGCAGAGAAAATTGCAGCGGTGTGAACTGGCTAGTAGCAGAGCCGTTGCCTGCCCTGAGGTTTTAAAATGAACTCATAATGGGTGTCAAATTGCCAAGTGCAGTTTTAGAACATTTACAATCAGACGTCTTGGAATTTTGCAAGTTGCACCCAGTCTCATTGCGAATCATTGATCTGAACTGGCCTTAAGTTAGCTACACTGCAACGTTGCAACAAGGTAGCATTGCATTCGAGAGACGGTTTGCGAGGCCGGTACCGATCGGTAGCGTTAACTAGCGTTTTTTCTAATTGTTAGCTGACATTAGATTGTGTTAATTACATTAGCTAGCTAGCTAACGCAACGTTACCTGATATGAGAGATGGATACTGTGCGCAACGTTGTCTAAACTAATGTTGTCTTTCTTGACATGGTCCGGTAGCTAGCGTTAGCTGTGCAAATAGCTATGTCATTTAGTAAAGTTACATTGTCATTAAATGTAATACGAAATCTACATCAACAAATAATATGACCTCTCATGTTACACAAAAACTTTTTAGGGTTCCATAACTCCCCCAACCCCCCCTTTCTCTGTTATTGTAACGCATGCAGACACCGGAAAAAACAGTAGGCCGCTCCCACACAAGTGAGTTGAAGAGCAAGCCTGTTGCGTTAGTTCCGCCTACCCTCTCTGGCGGACCAACCATTGATGGGTGATGAAAAACGCGTCACTAATTTTTTTCCCGGGAATGTCGCCACAGACACCAAGTTTTTTAATCATGAATTATGATAATAATAATAGTATAAATTAATATAAAAATAGGCTCAATCACCATTGTGTTACCCAATGCAGCGATAGATAGTGACTTAAAAGACATTTATTTTAATGAAAATCTTCGGTCTAAAGCGCATGGCACAAGTGCATTTAGGGCGTGTCCAAATACACTTTTACTAGTTTAACGGCAGATAATCTGAGCGCAAAGTAAGGCGCATGGTTCAAAGGGGTTGTACTTAGTCTCTTAATTAATCATAGGCGTGTTTTGGGCGTAACATGAAATAAACTAATCAGAGTGTCATCTCCCATTCCCTTTAAAAGCCAGGTGCGCTTGCACCTTGGCGGATTGCTATTATAATGGCGGATTTGCCAAGTAGTAGGAAAGAACGCTTCTCTGCGGAGGAAATGGATCTGCTCGTCCGCGAAGTGAAAGCGCGCAAGCAGACCATCTACGGCAATAGCAGGATCCCACCAAATATTATATTATGAATATTATGTTAATATATATATAATATTAATATTATATTACCTATATTATGTGTATTACAGCAAACTGAGGTGTCATTTGGCCTGTATTGTGGCCAGCAGGTAGAGTGAGATTCCCTGCTGCATGATGAACCTGTCCGATTTCTCTTTCTTCTTGCAAAGGCTGTTTTCATCAAAGCATGATGTTCAAAAAGGAGGACACAAATCTAAGAGCAAACTGTTTATTAGAGCCCGCATGTCCACATTTGGAGAAAAAGAAATAAAAATGAGACAAGTAAAAGAAAAAAAAAATTTTTTTTACACAACCACAGGGACTTTTAAATTGATTTATTTTTAATTTCTTAATCATCAAGAAGGAAGCGCTTGAGGTTTTCTTTCATACCACTGATATGTCTGCATCTATAGCAATCTCTCTCTCTCTCTCTCTCTCTCTCTCAAACACACATTTCCATAGTTGCTTTATTACCTTGATAAGTCTTGCTACTTGACACCAATAGTCATTTCATAAGATTTTATTTGAATGACTCTGAATTCATAAGTGAACTGGTTGATTTACTTATTGCAATAAACAAGATTATTCAGAAGGCATAAGTATTGCTACAATTCAGTAAATATTAGGTCTCTCTCTCTCTCGCTTACTCTTTCTCTTTCGAAACAGCATTACAAAAGTGAAGATATGCTGACTTGGTGTGTCTCTGAGCCACGAGATCCCATGAGATGGGTTTAGGGACAGATCAGACATCTTGCACAAAATGGCCGCCGTGAATCTCGCCACTTCAGTTTTCAGTTTCCATACGCTCTCAGCTGTGAGCCAATTGACCATGCACAGGCCACACCTCTCTACAGGAGAGCCAATCAGAAGAGAGGTGCATCTTTCTCTGACACAGCTGCTGACCTCATTTGGTGTTTCCAATGCAGCAGTGACTCGAGGAACCCTGGCTGACATAAACCCAAACTAGCCCCTGACCAGCGGTATCCTGCTGAGGTCGATTCCTGGTCATAATGCCGCAGTCAAGGCTGGAGCCGTGCGCTAATGAGGAGCCCCTGTGGGTTCCAGAAATGCGCACAATGATTTTACCAGCCTGCATCCAGCAGACACAAGCAGTGCGCCTGGAGACAAGGGCCTGGCGCTAACAGCCGCGCACAGCTGGAGATGGCGTAACATGCTCGTAAATCATCTTCGCCGTCAGACAGGACCATGGGTACGAAACAAATGTGACGTACATGCACTGATAAATACAGTTTTGGGTTTTGTACTGACAAGGCTATTTCATCAAAACGCTAAGTAGGCTAACAAGACACATTCAATTTAAAACTATTTTTTTAAGTTTCTCGAACAAACATTCTTCCTCCTCCTCACACAAATGGAGAGAAACCCACAAACAAACCAGTCACATTATTACAGTTTAACATGTACATTTATTTAATATATATTTTCATATTATTTCTATTTGAACAGTAAAAGGTTATCTCCATGCCAGTCAGCTGCCATGGTTTACAGCGTGTTGCCGTCCAATAGCAATTCTTTCTGAGTTCGACTCACAGTGGAACGCGCGATTGTGATGTCATAGAGAGAGAGGCAGGCTGCACGCTCGTCCTGAAATAAAGGTACAAATAGTTAAAGGTGTGGATGCAGTCGTTTCTCATGGCTTTGTAATTAGCACTGCAGAATTAATGAGCTCCATTTCTACATCTTTGCTTGTAAATGAACACGACTGTTAGGTACCAGAGGTTAGGATTTTAACCTCTGGGTGTAGGTCTGTAATAATGTCCCTTTTATGTTGATTCAGTCAGACAGAATTAAGCTGGGGAACCCCATAGCCCCTGCAGCTCTCCAGGACCAGGGCTGGGGACCCCAAGCAGACCCTGTGTCTCTCTAGGACCAGGGCTGGGGACCCCAAGCAGACCCTGTGGCTCTCCAGGACCAGGGCTGTGTCCCAGGCTCTCCAGGACCAGGGCTGGGGACCCCAAGCAGACCCTGTGTCTCTCCAGGACCAGGGCTGGGGACCCCAAGCAGACCCTGTGGCTCTCCAGGACCAGGGCTGGGGACCCCAAGCAGACCCTGTGGCTCTCCAGGACCAGGGCTGGGGACCCCAGCAGAACCTGTGTCTCTCCAGGACCAGGGCTGGGGACCCCAGCAGACTCTGCAGCTCTCCAGGACCAGGGCTGGGGACCCCAGCAGACCCTGCAGCTCTCCAGGACCAGGGCTGGGGACCCCAGCAGGTTGGGAACTGCTGCCCAGTACAGGCTCCCAGACTGCCCCCTCACAGTCTGGCACATTTTGGCCCTGCTGACTAAGTAGGGCCAAGATGAGCCTGTTTCATTAGCTGTGCCAGTCGGTCTCATATTTCCCTCCTGATGGAAGACTCGTCGAGTAATCAACTCGGGGATCAAACTTTCTCTCTAAGAAAATGGCACAAGCCTGTAAATATCACAGTATACGTGTCAATGGAATATCCGACAGACCCCAGCTTCAACACGCAGTCCTCGGTCTAAGTTAAAGCCCCTGCCCACCCCTCTCCCCCACAATCCCTCTCTCTGAGCACCAGGCTGGCCCATCTTTTGGAAAAACAACAATCTGCAGAACTTCCTCCATGCATCAGTCTGTCCCTTAAGGGGAGGTACCACAGGTGAAAAGGGTGATTTCGACTGGATCGGTCAATTTTTAGATATTATGATATTTAGCTTCTACAACTACTGTAGTTTAATAAAATATCTGAAGCAATGATCAGAAACTACTTTAAATAGTTCATTTAGACGTTTTATACCAGTAGCTTCATGTATACCAAGCACAAAATTAGCTTTAACAGCCATTTTCTCTAAATTACATATTTCCTGTGTGAAAAACATTTTTTTTTCCAACTTAACTTATAGATATAGCTTGCAAATTTTACATGGTGCTTCTTAACCAAAATATTTGGTAATTTACTGAAGCTTTTTTGATATATTTTGTCATTTCTATTTCATGGGGTATTGTAAGCAAATCTGAATGTATCAATAGGGTACATAAGGTTTTAAAAATTATTCATGAATAAAACAAAAAATTTGAAAAAACCCTCTGTAAATTACCAGCTATTGAGATATTAATCACATTGAAACTGAAAAATGAACTCTGACTTAAAATTGTTTTTTAATAAGCAAATTTGGGCTTTTTTAATTATTCAGATGCTAATTTGCATATGTTCCTAAAATAAATAAAGTCATAATACAGAAATATAAAATGTCATTTTGATTGGAGGAAATTTGTGTTCCCTATTCACCTGTGGTACCTCCCCTTAATCAGGCCTTGTTTACTTTTGCCTGTAGAATGTTCATAATCAGTGATAACAGCAGCAGTAATCACATCCAACCACAGCAAGCAGTCTGCAGTGTCACAATGCAGCAGTGATGCTAAGAGTTATAGCCCAATGCTGCTGCTTGGTGTGCACACCAAAACGTCCACTTCCACCAGGCAAAGGTGGTGGTATACAGTGCATAGCAACACCTTTTGCTCTCTGTCCTTCCTGTTTGTAGAGTCATGTGCACATCTTACACGCTTAATCCCACCCACCCCTTACTGTTTTCCATTTCCCCACAAAACAACCAAACAAAAAAATACAATAGAAAAATAGTCACTTTTTTCAGTTTTCATAGATAGCTACTATAACATTTTTTTTCTACTAAGACTAAAGACAAACTAAAGGTACAACAACAGTAACATCATATGTCACAGGATCAATGCATGGCTTTAGGTTCAACTGAGGAAGTCAAATGAAATTGCTGGAAAGTTCAGAAGTCCCGCACCCCTTGTGCTCCAACCCCTTCTCTATCAGCAGAGACCCACAGTGCAGTTTCTCTTACGCATGTGCACACACTCATACAGACACACACACTCACGCACACACACAGACACATACACTCACGCACACACTCACACACTCATGCACACACTCACACACACTCACACACACACACAGACACACACACACTCACACAGACACACACACACACTCACACAGACACATACACACTCACGCACATGCACACACACTCACACACACACACACACACACACACACACACACACACACACACACACACACACACACAGTACAGCAATCTGTAAAGAGCTAACCCCCAGAAAGCACTATTTGATTATTCACAAAGGCCTGAATTGCAAGGAATACACAGACAAACGAGGCAGCCATCATGAAATAACCGAACCACTCTTATACTCTCATACTCCATTATTCTGAGTCTGACGAAGTAGCAGACATGATATATGCAGACATTAATAGGCCATGTCGGTACTCTTTATTGATTGCCTGTTTCTTCTGTAACTACCAGAACTTGAGAGTTTAATTTTTGTTTGTTTGTCAAAGATCCTAAGGGCTAATCTGAGACTTTCTGTCCATTGTCTCTAATTTCAGGGCAAGGAGATTTATTCCAGACTTTTTGTTTTTTTTCAAATAGTTCACGCCGATCTCACAATAATCTGTTGGTCTCTCTCTGGAGTCCTCTGTCCACACACAGTGAGAGTCTCTATGTTCCGCGTCCTGAAAGCGCCGCCCTCTGTCCCTCCCCCTGATTATTTAGGGAGGGTTTCAGTTATTTACCCCCCCCTCACCCCCACCCCTCCCCTAGCACACACATGCACACACCTCCTTCAGCTTATGGGAATGTGTGGCTGCATGGCTATATAGCTACGGACTAATCACCAACAGTAATGTTCATCTGGTACTTAGAATGTTTTTTTTTTTGTTTGTCTCACACTGATTGGTCAGTTGCGTGTCCACAACCAGGATCAGGAGGTTCACAGTAAAGCTAACCGGTTCTACCGTTAAGAAACAGGCCGAAGCTAGGTGGAGGGCACAGGGATGTCATGTCACTTTGAAGCGGCTACCTTGCTAACATCGAGGACAGTCTCCCACCGGCGTGGGACGGGGGGAAGGGTGAGCTCAAGGTGAGATGGGCCCACAGGGCGTCGGCCTAAACGCACTGCACTGTGAGAGAATACCGAGCGGTCAGCAGTCTACGCATGTGGCTACAGGCTCTACAGGGGAACACGTCTCATTCAGATATATGTCTACATTTTTTCTGCTACGTTGTTACGGTGAAGATCTCAGGGAGGATGACAGAGACGTACAGGGCGCCCCGCTGAATCTTATATTGCACCTACCCCTGCCTCCCTACGCTCCTGCTGTCAGTCAGAAAGTTCTGGAGAGTTCGGCAGCTCAGGGTAGGTGGGGGGAGGGGGGGGGGGGGCGTGGTTCTCCGTTTTTCATTCTGTTCTTCTTCCTTAATGCATTTCTCCACTGTGCGTTCATTTTTATTGGCTAATCAATCAATCAATCATGCCGCGTCTTCACAGTGTGCTTTCGGGAAGCGCTGCTCCTGATTGGCTAGGAGGACGGGGTTTGGGCAGTGGGGTGGGGGTTGGGGGGGGGCAATTCGTCAGTAGGGGGAGAAGAGGATGGGCCCATGGGTGGTGCGGATGGGCCCTGGGGCTGGCCTCAGGAGGGCATGGCTGAGGGGCGGGCCCTGGAGCAGGTGGGCGTGCGGATGGGCGGGGCCAGCCGAGCGGAGAGCCAGCGGGCTGGAGGACGCCGCGGCAGCCATCGCTGCGGCAACAGCCAGGGGGCTGGGGAGTAGCCCCGCCCCAAGTGCTTTCGGCAGGTCCTTGGAGAAGGATAGCGTGGACTGAGAGAGAGAGAGAGAGAGAGAGAGAGAGAGGGAGAGAGAGAGAGAGAGAGAAAAGACAACTCATATTTTAATTTAAAAGTCTGGATGTACCCTTACAATATATTGGCATATATTGTCAAATATATGTGAAGTGCCTTCATATATTGATGAATGCATTACCTTTATTACATTATATTTTTATTGCGTATATACATGGGGTATAAAACATACACCGGGTGTTTTAAACTCTGTCTTTATGTTTTCACACTTCAGCTGAAGTAGCCTTTGGCTTCAGCAGGTCCACATTCTGTGTTCTGTGATGTGGGGCACTTTGCATGTTAAAGACACCAGACTGCTATGTATCATTATTACTTTGTGTTGCCTAGTTTGCCCCCTCTCCCCATTGCCACAAGGTGGCAGTATTACAGTCCAAATGCAAATGCTGTTATAAAGTTCAGTCTATTTGTGTCTACTCGGACAAACTACAGAAATAAAAATGAAAAAAAAAAAAAAAAACATTTCCTCTTGCATTTTCGTTATCCAGGAGCTGCAAAACGGAAACGGGCCACTGTGAAAGCGTGCAGTAACAGGAGACCCCCAGCGGAGGGCGGAGGAGAGCCGTACCGCCAGGTCCATGCGCTTCTTGTGCCGGCTCAGCAGCGGGTTGGGCTTCCCCGCGACGCCGTCTCTGTGCCTTCGGCTGGATATGTGCTGCAGGGACAGAGGCACGCGTCACACACACACACCCCCCCAAAACTGGAGCACTTCCAGGTCATTGTGCTGTGTGACCTCTGACCTCTCAGAGTGCCTCAGGGGACAGAGGCACGCATCACACGCACACACCCCCTCAAAAAGGGAGCACTTCCAGGTCACTGAGCTGTGTGACCTCTGAGTTCTCATGCTGTTCCTGGCCTCTGAGGAATATCTGCACACCATCACTCTGCTTCCTGTCTGGTGACCTTTGACCCCCACACTCAAACACTGCCTGCTGCTGTAACAGGCTCCCTAATGGCTTCCTCTGAGCTGATGGTATACTACCCTGTTCTCATGGCTCTGAGGGTGCACTTTACATAACCCTGTTCAGACGGTTTCACCATATACCCAGGAAAGACATTAGTGTGCACATCCAGCCCAAGTTGGGTTCAGGTGTAGAATAAAAAAGGTAAAATATCTGCACACCGAAATTTAAAGCTCCCAGGAATTCCTTGAGTTTTGGTCGGCGGGTGCCTGATGAAGGTCTTTGAGAGCGAAACGTTGGAAACTCAAATTCTTGGGAACTTTTACTTTCAGCGTGTGGACCCTTTTTTCTGTTTAAGGGTCACGTACCGCACTGGCTCGCTAAATCTTGTTTAGAGAAAAATGTGAATTGTTTTAGTGAATTCCATTCTTTGTTTCTCTTCTTAAGCCCTGATACTGGACACTCTTGCAGAGTTGAGTTTAAGCTCCATTTCAGGGAGGACAGGTCACACTACATCTGTGTTTTTGTGAAAACATAATTGTTTTGGTAAAGTCTGAGGCCTTTAGTATGTTCTGTCTGGAAGTCCTAAAACAAGAGACCCCCACGCATAAGCTGTAAAAGTGGTCTTTAAATTACTGTTCAGATTGGGTTTTTTGCAAACAATTCTCAAGAAAAACAGCAATAATTTCTGACGTCTGTTTTGCAAATGACAGAAATCCCGTAGATGTTGGGAATTAGTTTCGCAAGAAGCCAGCAGATGCTCGGGCATGTGTGAAGAATGTCCAAGAAGCTGCGAGAAAGGATTTCCAGTCATCTGAGCCAAATTCTGCGTACGATTGCGAGATGAGGAGTGGTGTGTGTCTGCGGGTGTGAGAACTCCCTCTCTGTGTGTGTGTGTGTATGTGAGAGAGAGAGAGAGCTCCCTCTGTGTGTGTCTGTGAGCTCCCTCTCTGTGTGTGTATCTGAGAGCTTCTTCTCTGTGTGTGTCTGTGAGCTCCCTGTCTGTGTGTCTGGGTGTGAGAGAGCTGCGTCTGTGTGTGTGTCTGTGTGTGTCTGTGAGCTCCCTCTGTGTGTGTGTCTGTGTGTGAGAGAGATCCCTCTGTGTGTGTGTCTGTGTGAGAGAGCTCCCTGTGTGTGTGTGTGTGTGTGAGAGAGAGAGAGCTGCCTCTTTGTGCATCTTCAGGTGTGAAAGCTCCCTCTTTCTCTCTTTCTCTCTCTCTCTGTGTGAGCTCCCTCTCTGCGCTCTCACCTGTTTGAGCTGCAGCTCAGAGTTGACTCGTACGTTGCAGATCTCACAGTGGAAGGTGCGTTCCTGAGTGTTGGGGTCCCCCGGGGCCCCCCCCTGCTCCGGGCTGGGCTTGGGGCCCAGACGGGGGTAGGCCTTGATGGGACCCAGTCCGCTCCTCGCCTCCAGAATGGTTTTGTGTTTGGTACCTATAGAGGGGGGAGGGGTGGGGAGTTAATTTGGAGGGAACCTCCAGGACATTCAGTCAGTCTTCATCAGGCTGGAAGGGGTTCTATGTTTATGAAAGGTCCCCTCTATTTGAAGCTGTTAGGATTCAGAGAATTCAGTTAACACATTCCAAACAATCATGTGGTTTGACCAATCTGTCCGTCAGGCATTGAGTTCTGTGGTGAACAACATGAACCTGAAGAAACAGGACATTCTTTACCATCTGAGCTCTTCAGTAATGTGTATATTGCTGATGAGCTTAACCTCAGATAACTGGAATAAATTACCTTGATCAAGGATTTGAACCTGCAACCGTTCCCCTTCATACCTGTTCACCCTGATTGCTTTTTCCAAAGCAAACACTGTTTTCCCATAATTTTTCTGATTTATAAACTCACCAAACCAAAAGCATTCTATTCCAACTGCAGCCCATTGGAATGGAATCAAAGGGTGCATCCCATGCACTTATTTTTACCTCCTTGCTTCCTTTTTTGCATCCTTTCCTAGTATGGAAGGCCAAAAGGGTCAAAAATATGGGAAATTGACATGTGGAATCATGTCTTATCAACATGGGCTCAATCAATCGCTTATTTTTACCTCCTTGCATGCTTTCCTTGCTCCTAGCTCCACCCATCGATGGACGCAAAGAAAGGACCCAAAGATCACGACAGTTGGAATGTCCTTGCTCTTTCAAGTGTCAGTTTGTAGCAGGAGTTAAATTGGGATTTGGGAGGTGGGTGGACCCTGAGATCCGGTGGGAGGTGGGTGAAAAAAGGTACAAACCAATGAATGTCTCAGCTCAAAATAGTTTAATGTATTGTGCACATAATTGTAATTAAGGAAAGCAATGTTTTAAAAAGAATGTATACTATCGATGCAAGCTTTTACATAATATATTTCAAGTTTATTGAGTGTCATTAATGCTGAGAATTTATTTTACCCACAAAAATAATCAGTCATCCTCCTCTTATCCTCACTTTCTTCCTCTTTTATCCATCTTTCTTAAACTGGTGAGGTGCAAAACTTTCCTTTAAACTAATCATTGATCTCAAACTGTTTTAATTAATTTTCAGTGAATAACAAGCTTGCAAACATCTGACTAATCAATTGGAAAGGGACACAGCTTCTTCGCATTGTGTTAGGGAGATTAAATGATAAATGTGATATAGAAAAATCCATTTTAATCACTAAGCAGAGCTATGGCAGAAAATGTGATATAGAAAAATCCGTCCCCTGATTTCCCCTGATTTTCCTTGAGTATCAATACAATTAATCCACAAAATAGGCTACTCAATACTAATATCATATATAGTCAGCTCTCCCCAAATAGGCAGTTTTAGCAAGTAGCCTAGGCCTTATAGCCTACATTTATTTTCATTTGCAGTACGAAATTGTGCACATTTTTAATCAACATTATTTGCGGATACATTCATTTCTTTCTCCGCATTCGTATTCATGGCAAATATCTGCAATGCGTAGATTGTAAACAAAATTGAAGTGCAGGTTTTGTTTTTGCTGGTTATTCTGAAAGCTAACACGGTAGATAACAGACTGGTGTATCTTGTTTGTTAAGTGTAGACTACTTGGCGATTAAAACTGATTTTTAACGGATAAATTGAATGTATGATTTAATCCCCCAACACGGTATGAAGACACTGTGTGTTAGGCTACTTGCCATGTGATTAATCCGATCGTTGGCATGCTTGATTATAAGGAAAACAGGTTGAGATCAATGATTAGTTTAAAGGAAAGTTTTGCGCCCCACCGATTTTCAGCTCACCAGTCGCTGCTTAATAAAACGTTATGTAGGCTATGTGGGAAATATTCAATCCTAGTTTAGCTGCTGACCAGCAACCTGCTGATTTTGCTCAAGCAATCAAAGTTGCCGTTAATAATAGCTGACGTTCGTGGGGGCTGTTTATTCATCTCTCTTCAAAATGTTGCATATATGAAATTACACGTTAATGAAATTACCTACCGCGTCCACTTCCAAACAATCAAAACAATCAACGATATTTTTCTTTCGGTGCCTGTCTATATAAATGACTGTTCCTCCTGATTTTTTTTTTTTTGGATTTTTGATTGGTTGAGCGAGTAACTAGCTAGAGGGAACACATGGACTGGAGCCTACGAAAAATGGATTGGATTGTCATAGTTATTTGTAAAACTGCCGGTCAAAATTATTTATTTATTTACCAAAGGTGGGTGGATGCCGTCCACCCGCGGCCAGCCCCAATTTAACCCCTGGTTGGTAGCCATATCAATTACAGACGCGGCAGATGAGGAGAGGTGGATCCACAGGTCAATCATTCACACATCACGTGTTCCAAAAAAAAATCCCACAAAGGATGCACTCATTTTTCCTTGCTCAAGCATCCTTCGGGAGCCTCCTAGCCCCTAGTTCCATCATGGAGCGTTTAACGGGTTGGAATGCCCTTAATGATGGCAGACCTTGATCGCTTCCGAGTCAGTCAAGGACCTAGAAGACACTTCAGTGACATGGACGAATGAAATAAACAAATGGAATGAGCCCTAGATGACAACTTGACATATTTTTTTTACCTGTTTGGCCTTCCATACAAGGAAATGACTCAAGGACAGCAAGGAGGTAAAAAAATAGCGACTGGAATGCACCCAAGGTCTGGGATGGGGACAGCACTTCCACATTTTAACCACAAGAGGGCATAGTTGTTATTTTTATTCCTGTATCCCAGAGATCAATTCCACCACTGACCACTACAGGGCAGCAGCAGCACAACTACTGTACTTCTCAGTTGAATGCTGCCGTTACTGACTCACTACAGGAGAGACACTGGCTGTATCTTACTAATTTAGAAATATGACATTTACATAAACATGACATATAAACATTAATGACATCATCTCTTTTCTCTGTTTTGTCCATATTCCAATCTGAAATGTCTGCAGTTCGACTAAATGCACAAAAGGAATGAGAAAATGTAGTGGAATGCTTTTCACAGACACATATTTATTTATTTATTTATTTATTTATTTATTTATTTTTATTTTTATTCCTTGTCCTGTCGGGACACAGCGTATGAGCCACTGGCTCTGTTGTGGGCTACATGCTATAGCATGTGCTTGTGTTCTTCTAAGAGAATCCGCATTGCTTATAGTTAACCAACAATGACACCGTCAGGTCTGTTTGTGCTACTAAAAAACAGGAGATCCATTTTTCCAGCACGTGCCCTTCAATCGAATTAAGGGATGTGGCCTCAACTGACAAAGGATTAATTATAGTAGTTGTTCAAGGTCCTCCTACAATAAATACTAATTTATAAATAGTAGAATTAATTAAGCAAATCAGTCAAATCTTCTCAAATACAATGCGCCAATATGAGGGACAGTGGAAAGAAAAGATTAATATTAATTCCATTTTAAAAATCTTTTAAACCAAAAAAATAATAATACTAAAACTGACTGTCATGTATTTTCTTATTTTCCCATTTCTATACAAATACAGTTGAATTCAACTGAATCTGACTGAAGCACACCTTCATTTCCCGCAAATGGTTATGAAGAGTGTCAGAGTGTAGAGATCACCACTTCTGTTACAGCCTAACTAAATGTAAAATCAGAAAACACAGAGATCGAGCTTGCTAAACACTTCTTCAGAGAATGGACGCTCTGTTTCAACTCAAAAGCTTGCAAAATTGATATCGGAATTAGCCTCTGAATATCTGACTGCAATACAAAACACCAGCTGGGTGACACTCCAAGGCCCGAGCTGGCCTGGAACAGTATCTCCAGGCTATAGCTGCGGCTAGCTGTGTGTTCTGCAGTCCTGTCTGAACGACTCCGGGGGGAGGGGAGGGGCGGTGGGGCACACTTCAGCCATGATGAGTAGCCTAGACCTTCACTTGGTTACCTATGGCCTGGGAACAACGCAGCCAAGGGATCTGGCTACGGTCACAAAATTTTTGCCGTTAGCTTTATGTGACCGCACTCTCAGGGCTGCCTCATACCTGAGGTGTGAATTGACAGTGGGGGGGGGGGGGGGAGGGGGGTTTCCCTGCCACTGCTGACGTCGTACCCTCCTCTTCTTTATGCTAATATCATGATAATGCCATCATTATTCTAAATGTGTGCTTAATAAATCCCAAACAAGCGATAAACGTTAACACTCTTAGACGTGTGACTTATGCTATAGTGCTCGCTTTTCGGTGCTGCTGGCGGCTATAGTCATTGTTATTCTGTGTCTGCGGCAACCGGTTCCCCGGGCGGCGATCGTCGCTGACAACTGCTGCTGTCACCGGTCCCGCCCACCCCCGGTTCCCCCTCTCTCCTCGTCGCGATCCGCACCCCGCCGATGCCCGCTCGCTCGGAAACGTCCTCCGCTGTTCTCGCGAGGGAGCAGCCGCGATGGCGCGCAGCAGCTCGCTCCCCAGCCCCACCCCGCGGCCGTCTGCGCCGCTCGGCGACACAGCGCACGGCTGCAGCCCCGAGTCTTCCTCCATTTCATGTTTGTTCCTCGGTGTCACGGAGCTGTGAGGATATAAATTGGTTCCAGACGGTCTCGTTGGCGGTGTTTCCGCTTTATGTCTGAATCCATCCCTCAGTCTAGCCGCGTACGACGTGCCAGCTGCCGCGGCGTGTGCGCGTGCACACTCTCTTCCCGCGTTCGCGCGTCTGCGATATGCGTAACAGCCTCTGTGTGCGAGCAGAGGTACTGACTGTGTTTGAGGCGAGTTAAAGAGGTCGACTGCGTACTGTATGTACAGATATGAATGATTTATAGGGACATGCTACAAACCTATTCCAGAATCTCTGTATATGAAATGATGCATAATATTCAGAAAAAGGAAAAAGCAATATGTCGAATGCCTCCTTGTGTTGTTTTAGTACTCTACCGCCAACCTCTCTCTGTGTCTGATTTAATTTTGAGGCAGCAGGAATTTCAGTATTGTCAACCGTTTTGCTGACTGCAGCAGCTTGCTCTGGACGCATCAGTGAAGACCGATGGCAGTGTCGGGACAGCGGACCTGGAGCAAGGCCAAAGGACATTACGAGAGCTTTATCACTGCAGGCACCGGCTCTCCAGCTAATTTAAAGAACAACACGAACCACAAAGCCAGCTAATCTACCCTGGATACAGAAACAAAGGGAAAAACTTCACCAAAGAGGGAGAAGAACACAATGTACATGTTCACATCGGCAAAAAAAAAAACAGTAACAAAAAAACATTAAATCTGCAGAATAAGGGGTTCTCTGGTTCTCCTCCTGGTTGTTTTACAAGATTTACACGTCAGTACTTAGCATCATCATTATACTGAGCAATTTATAACGCAGATGTTGTTTTTTCCACAAACGATCCATTTATATTGAAGGAGTTCAGGTTAAGTACCTCACTCAAGGGTAGAACAGCAATGGCCCAGCTGGGAATCAAACCCGCAGCCTTTTAAAGCCCAGTCCCCTAACCACTGCACCACACTGCTCCCCCTGTAGCTCAGTTCCCTATCCACTACACTGCACTGTTCCCCTGTAGCCAGTTCCCTATCCACTACACCACACTGCTCCCCCTGTAGCCAGTTCCCCATCCACTACACCACACTGCTCCCCTGGCCCTGTAGCCAGTTCCCCATCCACTACACCACACTGCTCCCCCTGTAGCCAGTTCCCCATCCACTACACCACACTGCTCCCCTGGCCCTGTAGCCAGTTCCCTACACCATCCACTGCTCCCCTGGCCCTGTAGCCAGTTCCATATACCCCATCCACTACACACACTGTTCCCCTGTAGCCAGTTCCCTATCCACTACACCACACACCAGTTCCACCACTGCTCCCCCAGTGACCCTGTAGCCAGTTCCCTATCCACTACACCACACTGCTCCCCTGGCCCTGTAGCCAGTTCCCTATCCACTACACCACACTGCTCCCCCTGTAGCAGGTCCCTAACCACTACACCACACTGCTCCCCTGGCCCTGTAGCCAGTTCCCTATCCACTACACCACACTGCTCCCCTGGCTCTGTAGCCAGTTCCCCATCCACTACACCACACTGCTCCCCCTGTAGCCAGTTCCCTATCCACTACACCACACTGCTCCCCCTGTAGCTCAGTTCCCTATCCACTACACCACACTGCTCCCCTGGCCCTGTAGCCAGTTCCCTATCCACTACACCACACTGCTCCCCTGGCCCTGTAGCCAGTTCCCTATCCACTACACCACACTGCTCCCCCTGTAGCCAGTTCCCTATCCACTACACCACACTGCTCCCCCTGTAGCCAGTTCCCTATCCACTACACCACACTGCTCCCCCCCTGTAGCCAGTTCCCTATCCACTACACCACACTGCTCCCCCTGTAGCTCAGTTCCCTATCCACTACACCACACTGCTCCCCTCTGTAGCCAGTTCCCTATCCACTACACTACACTGCTCCTCTGACCCTGTAGCCAGTTCCCTATCCACTACACTACACTGCTCCTCTGACCCTGTAGCCAGTTCCCTATCCACTACACCACACTGCTCCCCCTGTAGCCAGTTCCCTATCCACTACACCACACTGCTCCCCCCTGTAGCTCAGTTCCCTATCCACTACACCACACTGCTCCCCACCACACTGTAGCTCAGTTCCCTATCCACTACACTACACTGCTCCCTCTGTAGCCAGTTCCCTATCCACTACACTACACTGCTCCTCTGACCCTGTAGCCAGTTCCCTATCCACTACACCACACTGCTCCCCCTGTAGCCAGTTCCCTATCCACTACACCACACTGCTCCCCCTGTAGCTCAGTTCCCTATCCACTACACCACACTGCTCCCCCTGTAGCTCAGTTCCCTATCCACTACACCACACTGCTCCCCCTGTAGCCAGTTCCCTATCCACTACACCACACTGCTCCCCCTGTAGCTCAGTTCCCTATCCACTACACCACACTGCTCCCCTGGCCCTGTAGCAAGCACCACTGGGGCTGGCCGCACAGTGTTGGCTTGGCTGAGTGACTCTGCATCTTAAGCCACTTTTCCACCGCATGATACCGGCTCAACTCGACTCGACTCGAGTCTACTCGCTTTTGGTACCAGGTACATCGTTTTCCACTGCAGATAGTACCCCCGTTAACGTAGCTAGTCATCATAGCGACGCCGCATGAAACTGCCGTGACGTCATCTTCAACGCGACACACACAGGAACAATGGAGGATATCGAAGGGGTGGTGTTCTTGATTCTCGGTATGTGGCTGTTTGTCACAGCAAGGAGACAAATTTTGTTTCAGAAGAGGCTGAAGGCAGTAAGACAAAAGACTGCTGAGAAAAACAGGAGAGTTTGGGAAATCCCACATCAGAGCTCAGACAATGAGACGACTGGTTGCTCAAAGGCGACACAAGAGGATAAGTGACGATTCTCTCTGACCAATCAGTGGCCTGCAGTGTTTTCATGTCACCTTTTGGTATCACCTCAGCTTACTTGGAACCTCGATGAAGGTGATACCAAAAAAAGTACCAGGTACCAGGTACTATCCACAACTTTTGCGATTCAGTTTTATTTCCTTGAAAATGAAGGTAAAAGTAAACCGCCAGTGAAAAGTAGGAGGAGCTTGTCCGGTGGAAAGCGGGCCCAGCTACGAGCAGCGTGCTGAAAAGCGGTCGCTCTGCTTTACTTTCTTTTGTTCTTTTTAAAATGTTTTTCTCTTTTTGCGTGGAACCCTTGAGGGGGAAGAGTGATGATGTTCATTTATTTCATTTTGTGTTGGTCTGAGTGCGCTCTGTTGCCAAGCGGCAACCAACGGTGTTTCCCGGCACTGCCGCATCTCCCTCCCAGGGGTGTCACGCTGGCAATCAGTCACCCACCCACATAGGCCCTCAGGCCAGTTGTGTTTTTTTATTTATTTTTTGTTCCAGAAGCTGGTGTAGACTGATCTCCTGGAGCCCTATGGAAGGTCCTCCAGTCCTGATCCCGAGAGCCACAAGATGTGCTGACCTTTTACTCTGTGGTTTCTTCAGCCCCATGAAACCAGGTGAGGTGAGTTACCTGTGCAATCCACTGCTTTAACTGATCGATTACGTGCTGAGTAACAGTAAGAGCCAGCAGGACTCTGCAGCTCTCCAGGACCCTGGGAGGGACTCTGCTCTACGCCAGAGTTTCTGAAGACATGGAGCTGATAAAAGGTAGCGGGAGTGCATGAGGTGGGTCCTGTACTGAGCTTGTACTCCTCTACAGGCTATGCGTATTTGTCGGGTCCCTGAAATACACAAATTTCTCATTTGGGTCCTGGTTTAAAAAGTTTAAAAACCAGTGCTCTATATGTTACCAGCTGTTGTGCATTTCCATGAGCAGTTCAACGTCATAAAAACTTTACAGTCCATTTACAGTCCATTTTCTCTTTATGTGTAGTTTTTACGCATTCTGCGTAAAATGCGTTCATTCCCGCGTGGCCAGTTGCGTGCTATCAGGGAATCAACTTCCTCATTTGTTAAAACTTCACGAGAGCGGAAATGCGGCTGGTTTGCGAGTCCGATAAACGGCTTAACCCGAAAGAATGAGCAGCTTGTCCCGGCCTGGGGCTGCGGAGTTTTCTGAGGCTTCCTGCTCTCACACCTGAAGTTGTCACTTGCGCTTAATGTACATCTTGCCAACGCTGTCAGAAGAGCTTTAAAAAATTCATCAGTGCGCCGTGTTTCGCGGTTACCGTAATGTGCTGGAATGCCCAGCGATGTACTCAACCACAATGCCCTTGCCGTAGAACATTAATATTTCAAAGGGGAACCTTCCCTTAAATGAATCGCGCCAGCTCTGAAGGGGGAACTGTTTAAATTCTGGCCGACTGAGTACAGCGAGGAAAGCCCTGCATCAGCAGCAGGTTTAATAAAACGAGGTCAGGACAGTATCCACACGCCTGCCGAGCTGGAATTAAACAGCTCCGTTTGTTTACATGCCTGGCGCACTACCGCCCTGTTAACAGTCTGTTTTAACGTGTCACAGTCTGTTTTAACGTGTCACAGTCTGTTTTAACGTGTCACAGTCTGTTTTATTTACCCTTGGTGACAGAGAGAGAAAGTGGTGTTCAGCACATGTTGTGGACGACACACATAGTGACATTTAAAGTTCAGTGAGTCGCGTAAAGCCGATTGTAAGAAATCATTTCCACTGTCTTAACTCTTCTAAAATGTTGCTTCGTGTATAACAGCGATATATTACTTGAACAGTCCGCAGACATAATTTATCTGTAAATATGTAAATATAAGTGCATTTAAAATAATTGTAAATCTATTTAAATTGACAGATTTTCATTCAGTAGCAGTACCACAGAGTGGGGGCGACATAGCTCAGGAGGTAAGACCGATTGTCTGATTGTCTTTGACACCCCGCCCTGGGCGTGTCGAAGTGTCCTTGAGCAAGACACCTAACCCCTAACTGCTCTGGTGAATGAGAGGCATCAACTGTAAAGCGCTTTGGATAAAAGCGCTATATAAATGCAGTCCATTTACCAGAGAGGATAGAACGCATGTAACAGCAAGGTGGCTCCAGCAGGGGGAGCCATAGAACCCTGACTGACTCTTGATCAGCCTGCTTAAGCCATCTGTCTGAACCAGTGAGAAGCACGGAGGTGGCAGCATCATGTTGTGGGGGTGCTTTGCTGCAGGAGGGACTGGTGCACTTCATAAAATTGATGGCATCATGAGGATGGAAAATTATGTGGATATATTGAAGCAACATCTCAAGACATCAGCCAGGTAGTTAAAGCTTGGTCGCAAATGGCTCTTCCAAATGGACAATGACCCAAAGCATGCTTCCAAAGTTGTGGCAAAATGGCTTAAGGACAACAAAGTCAAGGTATTGGAGTGGCCATCACAAAGTCCTGACCTCAATCCAATCAAAAATTTGTGGGCAGAACTGAAAAAGCGTGTGTGAGCAAGGAGGCCTACAAACCTGACTCAGTTACACCAGTTCTATCAGGAGGAATGGGCCAAAATTCCAGAAACTTATTGTGAGAAGCTTGTGGAAGGCTACCCGAAACGTTTGACCCAAGTTAAACAGTTTAAAGGCAATGCTACCAAATACTAACAGAGTGTACGTAAACTTCTGACCCACTGGGAATGTGATGAAAGAAATAAAAGCTGACAATTCACATTCTTAAAATAAAGTTGTGATCCTAACTGACCTAAGACAGGGAATGTTTACTAGGATTAAATGTCAGGAATTGTGAAACACCTTAGCCAAATCCATTTAAACTAAGTTTATGTAAACTTTCGACTTCAATTGTATGCCTGTGTGCTTATCTGTGCATTTATTTGTGCGTATGTGTGTGTGTTTATTTGTGCATTTGTGTGTGTGTGTGTGTGTGTGTGTGTTTGTTTTTTGTGTGCATGTGCATGTATCTGCTTATGTGTGCATAAATGTTGGCTGCTGGATCGATCTTACATCCAAACCTGCTTTCGAGAGTAAATGTAGAATGAGTTTAATGTGGTGACAGTCAATGGCATAGAGCACTGCAGTAAACACGCACCATGTCAGTGGCATAGAGCACTGCAGTAAACACGCACCATGTCAGTGGCATAGAGCACTGCAGTAAACACGCACCATGTCAGTGGCATAGAGCACTGCAGTAAACACGCACCATGTCAGTGGCATAGAGCACTGCAGTAAACACGCACCATGTCATGTCAGTGCACCATGCATAGAGCACTGCAGTAAACACGCACCATGTCAGTGGCATAGAGCACTGCAGTAAACACGCACCATGTCAGTGAGCATAGAGCACTGCAGTAAACACAGTAAACACCACCATGTCAGTGGCATAGAGCACTGCAGTAAACACGCACCATGTCAGTGGCATAGAGCACTAGTAAACGCACGCACTGCAGTCAGTGGCATAGAGCACTGCAGTAAACACGCACCATGTCAGTGGCATAGAGCACTGTAAACACCATGTAAACACGCACCATGTCAGTGGCATGGCATGCAGTAAACACGAGCACATAGAGCACTGCAGTAAACACGCACCATGTCAGTGGTCATAGAGCACTGCAGTAAACACGCACCATGTCAGTGGCATAGAGCACTGCAGTAAACACGCACCATGTCAATAGGCATGCAGTAAACACGCACTGTCAGTGGCATAAGCACGCAGTAAACACCATGTCAGTGGCGCATAGAGCACTGCAGTAAACACACACCATGTCAGTGGCATAGAGCACTGCAGTAAACACGCACCATGTCAGTGGCATAGAGCACTGCAGTAAACACGCACCTTTGTTGTGGGCCTCCAGCTGGGACAGGGAGTTGACGGCCACCTTGCACAGCGAGCAGTACAGCAGCTTCTTGGCCTTGTCCTCCTCGGACTCAGCCGGGCTGGGGGCCGGGGAGGGCGCGGCCAGGGCCCCCGGGGCCGGCTGATCGGGGTGGGGGGTGCTGCGGCCGGGGGCGGGGGAGGAGGAAGAGCAGGAAGAGGAGGCGGGCAGCAGGGAGGTGGAGGGAGGAGCGAGGGGCGAGGCAGGGAGCAGGGGGACGTCAGGCGCCGAGGAGGCGGGGACAGGGAAGGCGGCTGTGGCCAATGGGATCCCGTTCATCAGCGGGATGGGCGGGGAATCTTCTGCAAGAGAAGAGGAAGGGACTCTGTCACACACAGAAATCAGGAGAACTATTCGGCTTCATTTGCCTCCATTCAGTCAGGCAGGTCAAATTAGAACGAGCAACTGGTCATATTTAATAAAGATGAAACGCTGCTGTTACTGCATGAAGAAGCATAATAGTGAGGTTTATGCTAAATGTAACATCAGTTACCCCTCTGCATCTACAGGACCCGATTCTGTTGCCCCTGAAGCAGAAATTTCAGAACATTCTGAGACGGGTAGCTAATGAAGGCGCTACGCTAACATCCGCCAACCCTGGCCCTGGGGAATCACACAGTGAGCTGCTTTTTGCTGTTACTCAGAAGCTTAATTCAGTCATTAATTATGAATGGCCGACTGAACACACAGAGGAAAGGAGCGGGTTTAATAAAACACAGAAGCTGTTCCTCAGAACTTAATTCAGTCATTAATTAGCGGTTGATTACACTGTTACCTCCTGGATCTTTGGTTTATATTGGTTACTGATATTAATGGTGAAAACACAAACACAGCAGACCCTGCGGCTCTCCAGGACCAGGGCTGGGCCCACCCATGCTAAAGCTTTAACATAACATTATGACGAGAACAGGCCATTCAGCCCAACAACGCTCACCATTTTCCTAACTAAATTAGTGTTCTGATTACCTAGAGACTAGATAGTATCTAACACTGTATCAAGCCTAGTCTTGAAAATCCCCAGAGTTTCTGCCTCTACTACATGACCTGGCAGGCTATTCCACACATTGACTACTCACTGCGTGAAAAAATTCTTCCTAATGTCTGTATGGAATCTACCTTTTGTTAATTTCCATTTATGACCCCTTGTTCTACTAACAGAACTCAACCTGAAGAATCTCTTGTAGTTCACTCTGTTGATCCCCTTTATGAATTTAAAAGCCTCAATCAAATCACCCCTGAGTTGCCTTTTACTAAGCTTGAAGATCGTAAGCATCTTTCCTCATAGCTTTTATCTTTCATACCAAGAATCAGTTTGTTTGTTCTTCTTTGAACTTTTTCCAGAGCCTCTATATCTTTCTTGTAGTACGGTTCCCAGAACTGCACACAGTACTTAAAGTGTGGTCTAACAAATGTATTGTATAAGATAAGTATAACTTCCTTGGATTTATACTCAATACTTTTGGCTATAAATCCCAGTATCTTGTTGGCCTTTTTATTACTGCTACAGCACAGTGCCTAGAACCAGAAAGGTTTTGATCAACTATAACTCCCAAATTGAGCACATTCAAATTCTGTTCCTCCCATAAAGTAATCCTGCCTAATGTTTTTATTTCCCACATGCAGAACTTTACATTTGGCTATATTAAATTTCATTTGCCAGGTTTCTGACCACTTTTAGATTTTACTTAAATCTTCTTGGATTACTTTAGTAGATTCCAAACTATTAGCTGGAACTCCCAGTTTTGTATCATCTGCAAATTTGACTAATGTTCCTGCCAAGGTCATTGATATAAATGAGGAAGAGCAGTGGTCCCAGCACCGATCCTTGTGGGACTCCCCTATAAACAGTTCCCTTCTCAAATATTATCCCTCCTATTAGTACTTTTTGTGTTCTACCCTGTAGCCAGTTCTGAATCCACTCTGAAATACGTCCTTGAATTCCTACTGTCTTCACTTTACTAACTCTATGTCTCTCATGTGGTATCTTATGGAATGCTTTTTGGAAATCTAGATATCATAAGCCTTGTTATAATCAAACACTTGGTAGCTTTTTCAAAGAATACCAGAAGGTTTTTCAGACATAACCTTCCCTTACGAAAACCATGCTGGCTATCCCTTAGGATGTTGTTATTTTCAAGAAATACTTAAACTGACAGGCCTGTAGTTTCCTGGATCAGTATGATCCCCTTTCTTATGTATTGGTATTATTTTACCTTCTCAGGTATATTTTATGTTTGAATCTGCAATGTTGAATATTTTTTACCATCAGAGTTCAAAAGAAATTGAGTAGCAGCCTGAAAACTTCCCATCAAAGCATGAGTTCAGAGGTCACACAAGCTCTGGCCTCCGCCCCCAGCTCCCCGTCCCCCAAGTCCTTGGTCTTCTCTTTCACAGTCCCTGCTCTCTTTTTTCACAGTTTCTGATTATCTCTTTCACAGTCCTTGGTCTCCTCTTTCACAGTCCCTGATTATTTTTTTCATAGTCCCTGATTATCTCTTTCACAGTCCCTGATTATTTTTTTCACAGTCCCTGATTATCTCTTT
Source organism: Anguilla japonica (assembly GCA_025169545.1). Classification (NCBI taxonomy): domain Eukaryota; kingdom Metazoa; phylum Chordata; class Actinopteri; order Anguilliformes; family Anguillidae; genus Anguilla; species Anguilla japonica. Next base: position 1,892,007 of record CM045895.1, read on the forward strand.
CACAGTCCCCACTTTACTCATTCACAGTCCCTGATTATCTCATTCAGTCCTTGATTATCTCTTTCACAGTCCATGCATTACTCATTCACAGTCGTTGATTATCTCTTTCACAGCCTCTGCTCTCTTCTTTCACAGTCGCTGATTATCTCTTTCACAGTCCCTGATTAACTCTTTCACAGTCCCCGCTTTACTCTTTCACAGTCCCTGATTAACTCTTTCACAGTCCCCGCTTTACTCTTTCACAGGCCCTGCTCTCTTCTTTCACAGTCCCTGCTCTCCTTTCTCACAGTCGCTGCTCTCTCTTTCACAGTCCCTGCTCTCCTCTCTCACAGTCCCTGCTCTCTTCTTTCACAGTCCCTGGTCTTCTCTTTCACAGTCCCTGATTATCTCTTTCACAGTCCGTGGTCTTCCCTTTCACAGTCCCTGATTATCCCTTTCACAGTCCCTGGTCTCCTCTTTCACAGTCCCTGATTATCTCTTTCACAGTCCCTGGTCTTCTCTTTCACAATCCCTGATTTTCTCTTTCACAGTCCCCGCTGTTCTCATTCACACTCCCCGATTGTCTCTTTCACAGTCCCTGATTATCTCTTTCACAGTCCCTGCTCCCTTTTTTCACAGTCCCGATCATCTCTTTCACAGTCCCTGGTCTTCTCTTTCACAGTCCCCACTGTTCTCATTCACAGTCCCTGATTATCTCTTTCACAGTCCTTGGTCTTCTCTTTCACAGTCCCTGCTCTCTTTTTTCACAGTCGCTGATTATCTCTGCTCTCTCTTTCACAGTCCCTGCTCTCTCTTTCACAGTCCCTGCTCGCTCTTTCACAGAGCTTGCTTTACTCTCTCACAGTCCCTGTTCTCCTCTCTCACAGTCCCTGCTCGCTCTTTCACAGTCCCTGCTCTCTCTTTCACAGTCCCTGCTCGCTCTTTCACAGTCCCTGCTCGCTCTCTCACAGTCCCTGCTCGCTCTTTCACAGTCCCTGCTTGCTCTCTCACAGTCCCTGCTCGCTCTTTCACAGTCCCTGCTCGCTCTCTTACAGTCCCTGCTCGCTCTTTCACAGTCCCTGCTCTCTCTTACAGTCCCTGCTTTACTCTTTCACAGTTTCCTGCTCTCCTCTCTCACAGTCCCTGCTCTCTCTTTCACAGGCCCTGCTCTCCTCTCTCACAGTCCCTGCTCTCTCTTTCACAGGCCCTGCTCTCCTCTTTCACAGTCCCTGCTCTCTCTCTCACAGTCCCTGCTCTCTCTTTCACAGTCCCTGCTCTCTCTTTCACAGTTTCCTGCTCTCCTCTCTCACACTCCCTGCTCTCTCTTTCACAGGCCCTGCTCTCCTCTCTCACAGTCCCTGCTCTCTCTTTCACAGTCCCTGCTCTCTCTCTCACAGTCCCTGCTTTACTCTCTCACAGTCCCTGCTCTCTCTTTCACAGTCCCTGCTCTCCTCTCTCACAGTCCCTGCTCTCTCTTTCACAGTCCCTGCTCTCTCTTTCACAGTCCCTGCTCGCTCTTTCACAGAGCTTGCTTTACTCTCTCACAGTCCCTGTTCTCCTCTCTCACAGTCCCTGCTCTCTCTTTCACAGAGCTTGCTTCCATCTTAATTACTCAGTTTTTTTAAGCACAGGAGACAAGCGAGCAGCCGGCAGCCATTAATCGCCTGAGGGAGGATTGCTTGATGGCGGGAACGCGCGATTATGATCCCGCGTACGACAGCAGGCGCACAGAGAATCATCGATTTAATGTCTCGTAACGACTGATTGATTTGACGCCCGCTGGATTAATGGTGGCCCCCTGCCACATTGCAGCTGTAATGCTTAAACGAGGTCAGGAGGAAAGTGCATCTCTCCCCAGTATACTGCAGTCTCACTTCCCAACACTCTCTCAGGACTTAACATGAAGTTCACTCCCGCTGGAGGATTATGGGCCATGGAGTTCACTCCCACTGGAGGATTATGGGCCATGGAGTTCACTCCCACCGGAGGGTTATGGGGCATGGAGTTCACTCCCGCTGGAGGATTATGGGACATGGAGTTCACTCCCGCTGGAGAATTGTGGGGCATGGCGTTCACTCCCACTTGAGGATTATGGGAGAAAAAGAGCAGATCTGTCTCATTACTCTTACATTACTTAATGATCTGATCCACATATTTTTGTTACTATTTCTTAGGAGGTCATTTTTTTCTCAAGCAAAGAGAGAGGCAAACACTGTGGTGCCAAATGATTTCTGAATGGGAATTGAGTCAGGTGACGTAGGCCCCACCCACACCCGTACCCACACCAAGATGCCAAGATTGTGGATGACTCGTCTTTGGGAGCACCTACACTGAAGTGGGGTGCAGTTTCTCCTTCATCTGGAATGACCAATTAATGTCATTGATTGTTACTAAGCACCTAATGCTGTCATTAATTAGCAGTTTATTACACTGTCTGGATCTTTGGTTTATGTTGGTTGCTAATATTAATGGTGTAAGTAAACCAAGCAGACCCTGTGGCTCTCCAGGACCAGGGCTGGGGACCCCAGCAGACCATGTGTCTCTCCAGGACCAGGCCTGGGGACCCCAGCAGACCCTGCGGCTCTCCAGGACCAGGGCTGGGGACCCCAAGCAGACCCTGTGGCTCTCCAGGACCAGGGCTGGGGACCCCAGCAGACCCTGTGGCTCTCCAGGACCAGGGCTGGGGACCCCAGCAGACCCTGTGGCTCTCCAGGTCCAGGACTGGGCCCCCCTTGCACTAAAGTTATGTTTGAATCTGTAATTATGAATATTTTATTGTCAGAGTGAAACAGAGTGGCAGGCTGAAAACTTTCCATCAAAAGAACAAGATCAAAGGTCCCCCCCCGGGTTGATAGAAAACACTGGTGACGCCTGAGCCTCCAAACCACAGAAGAAGACGAAGATGGAAACTGGCTGCTGAAATGAACAGATGAAGGTCCTCCTTTCATTCTTCAGCCTGCTTTTTTCCACAGAGCCTCAGTAGGTCAGTCTTAAAGAGTGTGTGGGCAGTAGGCCAGTCTTAAACAGTATGCGGGGAGTAGGCCGGTCTTAAACAGTGTGTGGGCAGTAGGCCAGTCTTAAACAGCATGCAGGCAGTAGTCCAGTCTTAAACAGCACATGGGCAGTAGCCCAGTATTAAACAGCGGTTGGGCAGTAGGCCAGTCTTAAACAGCATATGGGCAGTAGGCCAGTCTTAAACAGTATGCGGGGAGTAGGCCGGTCTTAAACAGTGTGTGGGCAGTAGGCCAGTCTTAAACAGCATGCAGGCAGTAGTCCAGTCTTAAACAGCACATGGGCAGTAGCCCAGTCTTAAACAGTATGTGGGCAGTAGCCCAGTATTAATCAGCATGCGGGCAGTAGGCCGGTCTTAAACAGCGTGTGGGCAGTAGGCCAGTCTTAAACAGCACATGGGCAGTAGCCCAGTATTAACCAGTGTGTGGGCAGTAGGCCACTCTTAAACAGCACATGGGCAGTAGTCCAGTCTTAAACAGCGTGTGGGCAGTAGCCCAGTATTAAACAGCGTGTGGGCAGTAGGCTGGTCTTAAACAGCACATGGGCAGTAGGCCAGTCTTAAACAGCGTGTGGGCAGTAGGCTGGTCTTTAACAGCATGTGGGCAGTAGGCCAGTCTTAAACAGTGTGTGGGCAGTTGGCTGGTCTTAAACAGCATGTGGGCAGTAGGCCAGTCTTAAACAGTGTGTGGGCAGTTGGCTGGTCTTAAACAGCATGTGGGCAGTAGCCCAGTCTTAAACAGTGTGTGGGCAGTAGGCCAGTCTTAAACAGCATGTGGGCAGTAGGCCGGTCTTAAACAGCATGTGGGCAGTTGGCTGGTCTTAAGCAGTGTGTGGGCTGTAGGCCGGTCTTAAACATTGTGCAGGCAGTAGGCCAGTCTTAAACAGTGTGCAGGCAGTAGGCCAGTCTTAAAGAGCGCGCTGGCAGTAGGCCGGTCTTAAACAGCGTTGGGGCAGTAGGTCGGTCTTAAAAAGTGTGTGGGCAGTTGGCTGGTCTTAAACAGCATGTGGGCAGTAGCCCAGTCTTAAACAGTGTGTGGGCAGTAGGCCAGTCTTAAACAGCATGCGGGCAGTAGGCCGGTCTTAAACAGCATGTGGGCAGTAGGCCAGTCTTAAACAGTGTGTGGGCAGTTGGCTGGTCTTAAACAGCATGTGGGCAGTAGCCCAGTCTTAAACAGTGTGTGGGCAGTAGGCCAGTCTTAAACAGCATGCGGGCAGTAGGCCGGTCTTAAACAGCATGTGGGAAGTTGGCTGGTCTTAAGCAGTGTGTGGGCTGTAGGCCGGTCTTAAACATTGTGCAGGCAGTAGGCCAGTCTTAAACAGTGTGCAGGCAGTAGGCCAGTCTTAAAGAGCGCGCTGGCAGTAGGCCGGTCTTAAACAGCGTTGGGGCAGTAGGTCGGTCTTAAAAAGTGTGCAGGCAGTAGGCCAGTCTTAAACAGCGTGCTGGCAGTAGGCCAGTCTTAAACAGCGTTGGAGCAGTAGGTCGGTCTTAAACAGCATTGGGGCAGTAGGTCGGACTTAAACAGGTTGTGGGCAGTAGGCCAGTTTGAGTGGTCTCTTCTAGTGATGCAGGTTGGGACAGTTCCCTGCCCGTCTTCCGCGTAGCCCATAGCAATCTGGCAGGTCTCAAACTGCAGCCGCTCAGTCTTGGTTCTGCAATACTGTCATTTTCAAGCCGGATGTGCATATGTCAGAAACATTCCGATCTCTCCTTCACCCCTTTTTTAAATACACACCGAGCTGAGTTTCTTTCAAAGTGGTGCACTGTGTGGCAGGGTGAACTACACCCTCCGGCTGAACTCTAATCCAGGAACCCCCTGTGATTCTTTTCTTAGTAGCCAAATTCTCCAGGCTAACTGAAACTGTGCAGTTGCATGTATCTGTTTCTACACAGACCAGAAGAGAATGCAGGCTTAGCTCATTGTTGTTGGCACCTTTTTTCCACATCGGGAAACTTCTCTTTGAGCCATTACAATTTTGATTACCTCTGACAACCTGTGAATCAACCAATCAATTCCTGAATCATTCAACAAACAGTCTAGTGGGCCTAAATCTGGGCTCTCTATAGCACAGGTGTTGGACTCCAGTCGTGGAGGGCCACAGCCACTGATTGGCTGAAGAATGCACGCACCTTGTTCTCAAGGACAGAACTGGCAGTTGACTGAAAGGAAACCACAAAAACCTGCAGACACTGCGGCCCCCTGGGAACTTACTTTGACACTCCTGGTCTAAAGGAACATCCACATGTTTCCCTGAAAGTACACACAATGCATTTACATAATTTGGCCTGTAGAGGGCAGCTCATCAGTAAAAGTGGATTCCAACTGGACATGCGCTAACAGGTCATTGCTATTGCAGAACTGCAGTTACTGTACCTGGTCCGAGTCTCATTTTAGGACAGTCTACACCCCCACACCCCTTTTACCGTGCTTGCAGCATTACAGCACAGTGTAACAGCAGTGGTTGTTTGTACAATGTTTGGGGATCCTGTGTGTGTAACAGCACACATCACACACCCCTGTAACACAGCTTCATAAGGCTGGCTTAATGGCTGTCATTCCTCTTCTGAGGAACAACCACAATTTCAACACTGAATCTGTCGCTGCAGGCACCACCTTGTTACTAGAATGCACTCCTGCTTTTTTTTTCCCGGGGTTCATTTCCTGTGAGGGGTCATCAAAGGTTAAGCTCTTCAAGTGACGCCAATAACACATTACAGTCACTGAATCAACAGCATGCCTTGGAGTGCCAAGCTAATTAAGATGCATAACATATTACCGTTCTCATCATTATTCCAGACAGCACCCAGCCGAAACACTCTTATAATCATGTTGTGGACTACACTGTGACCTTACAAGCCTTGAGCGTTTCTCTATGCTGCAGTATCACAACAGACTTCACAAGGTATTTCAGGTATAGTCCAGAAGGTCAGCCATCAAATCAATACTTCAGGATTTTCCTTTTGGGTTTTTTGACAGTTTCCAATGGAGAAATGTGTAGTAATAAAGTTGGTTAGACAGTCTATGACACCATGTGACAAGACAACAGATTGTTTTCACTTCAAACTGCGTCTGATTTAGCATTACAGTTCAGGCCTGTTGTGTGTGTGTGTGTGTGTGTGTGTGTGTGGGCAAACTGCTTTAAAGCAGCAGATGATTTCTGAGATGGTATATAACAAGAAGTATCTGGGTTGTTTTTTGTGAAACAGGAAACTATTTGGATAGACACATACAATAACATTTACCAACCAACCAAAAGCTATTTACATGGTGTTTGCAGTATGTCCAACATAACGTGTACAGTACATCAAACTGAACACTCAACTCAGCGTTGATCCAAAGAAAGTTTCATGGATAGATGAATGCTGTTAGGAAATCTTCTGATAACTTGTTAAGGATGATAATAAAGATAATATAGCAGTGATTAACAGTGCAAAGAAATACAACTCGTAAACCCAACCACTTACTCTCCAAAAACCAAAGAGATGTTTATTTACCCAGAGAACCTGGTGCTTAACTACCAGGTAATGATAATAGCACTGTTATCACTTTAATCATTCTATTATTATTATTAGTTCTGGGACATAAGAGTTTCAGTTGTCATTCTGCATTATCTAATGTGACATTTTGACTCTGCGCCTTACAAAGAACTATTTGGAGTGTACATCTTTTTTTCCTTGCAATAACAGTGCAGAGAGCATCTTTGTTTTCCAAAGACATGGGAAACAATCCCAAATTATAACATTACTGCATCACAGACTAATAAAAAATGTTTTAAAAAATCCTCCTGAACCAGGACAAAATTTGATGAAGCCCCAAGCCCCGCCCCACCCTGCCCCCGCCCAGCCAAGCACACTCTGCAGCCGCAGTGATTGACAGGCGCTGAAACACACGGTCCCTGCTGCGCAACCACACGTCTGATTGGTTATGAAGCAGCGCGGCCACACAGTCTGACGCACACTGCACACACCACCGCATCCAGCATCACAGGAATACCCATTTACTCCAGTTTCAGCACCACAGGACAAAAGCCATGGATTTTAATGCTTAATGCAGCATCAAACGAGCGGCGCACAAGCTGTGCGTTTGTACTTCTGACTAATGTCTGCTCCAGCGCCTCAATGCCTTTTTGATGATCCTTGAATTACCAAATGACTGTCCTGAACAAAAATACCAACAACAAAAAATTTAAATCAGTGAAGATGCTGTCTCTGACAATCCACAGCCATAAAAAACACATTAAACGTGTGTTATTGTCATTCACTAATATGCCTCTTCTTCAAAATTTAGGGAAGATACATGCACAGAAAACAGTAACACCAATCAACAACCATATATTTTAAATATATGACGCAGATTGCAACATAATTACATTTTAGGCATTTAACTGCCTTGCCCAGAATGACTTCCACTGCTATCATTTTTACATTTTCCGTTGCCATGCAGACTCAACTGAAATCTGATAAATGGCAGCGCTTGAGCCCTCAGGCTGATGTAATTACAGTTATTCTCATTTCACAAAGAGCAGCCACGAGACTGAAAAGCTAACAGAAGGCCTAGATTAATAATGTAATTTAATTCAATTCAACTTTATTTGTATAGCGCTTTCTACAGAGACGCTGTCACAAAGACAGATTGCTAAAAAAAAAAAAAAAGAAGAAGGCCTGAACCCCCAAAAAGCGAGCAATTGAGGTTAAAAAAAAACTTATTCCCAGTGGGAATAAATCTTGGGGGGAACAGTAGTAGAAGTAGAAGTGTCTAGTGCTAATTCAACTCTAACAGTGTTAAACCAACTCTAACAGGGCTAATTCAACTCTAACAGTGTTAAACCAACTCTAACAGGGCTAATTCAACTCTAACAGTGCTAATTCATTATAACAGTGCTAATTCAACTCTAACAGTGTTAAACCAACTCTAACAGTGCTAATTCAATTATAACAGTGCTAATTCAACTCTAACAGTGTTAAACCAACTCTAACAGTGCTAATTCAACTCTAACAGTGCTAATTCAACTCTAACAGTGCTAATTCAACTCTTAACAATGCTAATTAAATTATAACAGTGTCAATTCAACTCTGGCCCAACTCTGACCCAAGCAGAGAGATGTGTAGTAATATGTGTAGAACCTAAAGTAACACGTTGAGCCAGAGAATTAATCTACACCAGGAAATGACCTCACTGTGGTTCACGCTGCTAGCTGACCCACAGTCGCAAGCACAAGGCCTCTCAGACAGAAATTTCTTGGCTGGCTAACTCCCGATGACATCACCTGTTCTGATCGGAATTCAGCACTGAAAAATGTCCATACATTAGCCCTACAGGCCTCCTCCCAGCAAGCCTGCTTTAGCTACACCCCCCTGTAGGGGGACAAGCAGCCCCTTCCTGTCCCAGGCCAAACTCCCATCCTTTCCCTTGAACCCATGGATGGTTACTCCATTCCTCTGACATCATTTCACCTCGTAGCCCCGCCCACCCCCTTTCCCAACTGCTTTACAGCAGCCAGCAGCAGTGCCTTTCTGACCCCTGACCCTGTGCAGCTGTCTGAGTTCTGCTGTGCATTTCTGAACCCTGACCCTCATGTTTGGACAACACATCTGAACAGCCCATAAGAGTTTGGCCAGACCGTGAATGGTTTAAGCTCCCAGACCAGAGACACAGATAGATATCAACACAAGACATGTCGAAATCAGACCTCTGAACCCTCAGAGTTTCCCCCACGCAGAGCGAGCACAGTGGTGTCGAGGCTGAGATAGAGCAGAGCTCTGTAGACACCACCCTGACAGGGAGGCTTGGTTTTTAACAAGAATCATAAATCTAAAGAAAGCACGAACGTGAGAATGCTAACCGCTAGGCCTGAGAAACACTGACCTCAGAACGTGTTAACCACACTAACTTGCTAACACACTAACACGCTAACACGCTAACCACGCTAACATGCTAACCATGCTAACACACTAACACACTAACACGCTAACCACGCTAACACACTAACCACGCTAACACGCTAACCATGCTAACACGCTAACACACTAACCATGCTAACACGCTAACACGCTAACAGGGCATCGCGAAAGGGCCCAAAGTCAGGAACAATATGCTGCTCACCTCCCTTACTGATCACACACACTGTTAGCCTTCAGATAAACACACACTCACTCACACTCACTCACACACACGCACACACACACTCACACACACATGCACACACACTGCTAGCCTTCAGATAGACACTCACTCACTCACACACACGCACACACACACTCACACACACATGCACACACACTGCTAGCCTTCAGATAGACACTCACTCACTCACACACACGCACACACACACTCACACACACATGCACACACACTGCTAGCCTTCAGATAAACACTCACACACTCACACACACGCACATACATGCACACACACACACACACAAACACACACACACACACACATGCACACACACACACACACACACACACACACACACACATGCACACGCACGCACACTCTTTCCTTCCCAGGCTCCAATACACATGCACACACTTGTGCACACATACTCTCATTATCTCTCTTTTTTCTCTTTCACCCTCTCTCTCCACTCATTCACTCTCAGCTTAGTTTCTTGGACAATCTCTCCCCTGATAAAATAAACGTAAGACCCAGCTGTCAGAGCCTGCTGCCTGTGATTTCTCTGACAGGTTCTTGGGTCAGACGAGTCAGGAGATGAGGGAGGAACGTGCGTTCTGGATCTCACACAGACCCGAAACCGCTGGCTCAGTCCAAACTCGCGCACAGGCCCAAACGCAGAAAATGCGCAGGGTGGGTTTGTGTGCACTCCGCTAGGACAAAAGCAATCTGACTGCATTGCAGTGAATTTTACATGCGCTGTTCAAAAATGGCTGAAAACCAAATTGCACGTGGCTTGTCCGTCCGAGGCACTTACCCTTAGGAAGGTGGCATTTCTGACCATAGAGTTCTTATAAATCCTAGACCTCTCCAGAGGCAGCTGGGATTATGAGCCTCCACAGGGCAACATAAAACAGTCCATAGATTCACTCAATGGCTCTGGTCTGACTGAGCCTCGGCCCAATCTGGCAGCCCCCTGGCACAGTAACGACGCAGCTCAGCCTGTGGATGCCGAGGCGACTGACTGCGTGAATTTTGACGGAAGTCGAAGCAGAAGGACGGGCCTCCAGTTATGTTCCTGACCCCGCAGGAATCTATAAACACTTTTTATTTTGTCAGTGTCTGTCAAGAGCTGCCACATGTCTGCCAAAACTGGATTTCTCTTTCTGTGCAACTTTACTTTTTCCATTTGGTTTCACTTATGGTTCCTTCCTGCTGGTGATTGAATCGTTTCTATTTTGGTTTGCGTTGTGACCCTTCAGTTTTTATATCTCGACCATATGCTCCACACACACAAACACAAAATTAAAAATGAAAAGCTTTCATTAAAACATGAAATAATGTCCAGGTCAATTTTGTACTTTTTTTCTTGTATTTTTTCTGTTTTGCTGAAATCATTTCAGCCTTAGTTTTTTAAATTTTATTTCTTGAAGCTAAATTAGCTCTTTGTTTTTTTTTTTTAATTCTTCTCTCAGATGTAATTCAAATTCTTACATCTTATAATTCTGTTATTAATACTTGTGGTTCAACCTATTTCTCTCAGTAGGCATAAACTAGAACATACAGAATTATTTAAGTATCTGTAACCAGAAATAATGTTTATGAATTGTGACACATTTATCAGAGCTGAGCTAACAGTTTAACTGCATGTCGTAGGTCAGTTGAAACCACCACTTCTCACAAGTCAAGCAGTGCTCGCGTATGTGTTCAATTTCAGCGTGGCAGCAGTCGCCATGGTAACTACGAGGTGTCCACGAGCAGGTGTTGCTCTGACGGCGCTGGCCATTATCTGAAAGACCTGCAGCTACCCTCTCCCAGCACAGCAGAGACACGCTGTCTCTCAGACCGAATTAAACAGGGATGCTTTTACAGCACATAACCAGCTGTATTTGTGAATCACCCACAATTCAGTACAACCAGCCATTTTCCAGTAAACCATAAAAATATGTTTTATGGCTGCATTAGCCAGCTCGCCAGCAGACAGCTCCAAGTACTCCTCACAAACAACTACCAATGTGTGAATATGGCCAAGATGTCCATTCATTTTGTGAATAATGCTTGTTAAACAATGGAAGTCACAGCTTTACTGGTTAATAATTGGACACATAGTGAATATATTTGCATTTATATCATCCTCATTCAGATACTGTGTCCTTTTTGTGTGCGATCTCCATATTGAAGATCTGTTAAACTCTAGTGCTGGATGATAATGCTGAACAATATATTCAGCTTATGGAATTATATTTTATTGTGTATTCAGTTCAATGTAATTTTATTTGTAAAGCACTTTTTCCAGAGACACTGTCACAAAAATTCTTCTTAGAAAAACAGCAGATAGAAATTAATTTCATGAAGTTAATGTTAAGAACTTAATGTTGATGTTCATAAATAAATGATCTGGTAATATCAGATACTTTTAGTCTTATTAACGTCTTCAAAATTGTAAAACTACAGTGCACAGCAATATAAAAATTTTACCACCATTACGGTAGCCAATGAGCAATTGGGATATTTCTTTATCTAATGAGCACAGCATGAACATGACATCGGACATAGTGATTGGCTCAGCTACTGTAAGCCAACCACAGTCAGAAGGCTGTTGAATCATGGGAAATTAAATGCTGTAAACCAGGTTGAATATGTATTATAAACACACTCTTTATGTGCTAATACCACAACTGCTGTGGAACCCTCAGACAACCAAGTATGTTCCTAACTAAAATGTAAAATCATATAAGAAAGAATTTTGTTTTGAACATGCTTGAAAACTAGCAACTGTCTGTCTGTAATCTGCAGGAATGCACTAGTTTCTAAAGGGTTAATGCATGCCAAACAATTAATTTGTATTTGTATTGTGGTCCTTGGTTTGCATATTTAACTTGCATTAGTAGCTTTCAGATGTTGCATCTTTACTTGTTTTGCTGGTCTGGAACTGTCCTTAGCCAGGTCTGGTACTATTGCTCATACTAATCAGGTGACTTTTACAAAAAAATCACGTGCTCAAAAACCACATGTTGAAAAGATAACCTATGCTATTTCAACATTTTGTTTTCACACGTGAAAATTGTAGTTAACATTAGAAAAAGTCGGTCACGTGAAAAGGTAGAATTTCACATGATTTCATGTCGCATGTTTTGTTTTTCACATGTGGAAATTTTCATTCACATGTGACTAAAGCCAGTCACGTGAAATTTTAGAGTTCACGTGACATTTTCTTTTCACACATTAATATTTTAATTCATACGAGAAAATGTTAAATTCACACGTGAAATTGTGACTTTCACATGTGGAAAGGCAAATTTCACGTGATTTTTTCGTAAGGGGATCCCGCTTATGTTCTACAGTAAATCACATTGTCTGTTAAATGACTGTAATGAAGTAAAGCATAATGTACGGTGATAGTGGATCTGCTTATGAAAGCCTGGAAGCATGGCAAACTGCAGTGAAACACACAGAAGGGAGTTCAGGCGTTTTGCGCAGGGCTTGGGTTACCGCACGCGATGCGCAGGGCGTTGGGTTACCGCACGCGATGCGCAGGGCGTTGGGTTACCGCACGCGATGCGCAGGGCGTTGGGTTACCGCACACGATGCGCAGGGTGTTGGGTTACCGCACGCGATGCACAGGGCGTTGGGTTACCGCACGCGATGCGCAGGGCGTTGGGTTACCGCACGCAATGCGCAGGGCGTTGGGCTACCGCACGCGATGCGTGGGGCGTTGGGTTACCGCACGCGATGCGCAGGGCGTTGGGTTACCGCACGCAATGTGTGGGGTGCGGTCACGCTCACGCTCGCTCAGAGTCGCTCTCACCTGCTTGCCCGGGTCAGGGTCAGGGGTCACCGGCAGGGGTCCCACGGGAGAGGGAGAGGCCGTGGGCGCAGGGGGGGGCTTGTCGCCATCTTGGGGGCGGGTCTTGGAGGTCTCGATGCCCTTTACCCTCCGGGCGTGGCGGTTGCCCTTGTAGTGGGCCTCTGCCTGGCTCTGTCAGAGGGGAGGGAGGGGGGAGAGACCCGTCAATCAACCGGGTGGGCGGGGGGAGAGACTCGTCAATCAACTGGGTGGGCGGGGGGAGAGACTCGTCAGTCAACTGGGTGGGCGGGCACACCAAACAACAGCAATAAAAACATAACCAAAACACTCTCATAGACTCAAAAGACAACTTTGCACATTATATACCATGGATTTTTGTTTTAAGTTGTTTTAAGTTTAACAGCACCAGCAACACCATAGACCTACAGACTCTGTGTTTGACTATGTCCTCTATTATGTTATGTGTATTATGTATTGATATCTTTTAAAATTCTTTTCATCTCTTGTTATATAGCAACATTTTTGTCCCAGACAAATTTTCCCTCAGGGATAGCAGTTTGTTTTATTACAATGCAGGAGTTTATGTACGGAAATACTTTGGCCAGCTTGCTGTTGTCAGGGTAATTCTGGATTAGCACATGAAAGTTTTACAACCTCACTAGTTCATAAAATTCAAACGATCTCAACGGACTAACCGGCCACAGATCTGAGCCTCCCAAATACATTCAAATCCCAGTTCCAATCACATTCACCAAACGCAGCCAGTCCATCTTCATTTTCAAACTTACACGTGAATAAAACAACAAAAAAATTATTAAAAATAAATAAATAAATAAATTTAAAAAAAAATAATAACAACAAGCAGAGGGTGGTGCAGTCAGAACGTCTCACAGCTAATTAGAGTAATTAGTGCAGTGCTGTGGGGGCTTTCTCAATTAGTGTCTGAAGAAATACCAGGGGGGTCTTCAGCTAAAATATTACTGATATTTTCCCTTTGAATATTGTGACCATTGTAATAATTAAATATTTATCCTGTACTAAGCATCCAAAAGTACACAGTAAAATGTTCAGTGTCAACTCGGAATACATATGGTCCCGTTTGGACTCACGTCACTCTGTTAGAGTTGAATTAATGCTGGATATTTTACCCGAGGGGTGATAAAAATGGAACGCTGATAAAAAGTCATGTGACAGAGGGTCAGGCCGCCATTTGCAGACCCTGCCGGCTGCAGGGGAGGATGACATCACTCCTCCACGGGAAAGTCAGCCGGCTCAAGTGCAGCTGAAGGGGTGGGAAGCGCTGTGCCTCAGGCTCAGAGCCAGGAGGGCCCTGAACACAGCCCTGGGCTCAGCTCTGTACAAGTCAATATGAGGCCTCCCAGCTTTACCAATGACCAGCAGTAAGCTACCCTTCCTATTCTATGAAGGGGCCCAGACCAAGCCAGGAGAATGTGCTCCACTACAGAACCACCAGAACTCTGCATGTATGGGTTAATTCATTATTAGCCATTTGTACATGTCCAAGGCACATCAATGACAAATTTCATGGTTTAGACATGCAATTTGGAACATGCTGAGAACCACACCATTCAGTAGCCACTGCACTGTGCCTGTAGTGGGTGCACATACACACACACACACACATACACACACACACACACACACAGACACACACACACCACACACACACACACACACACACAGACAGACACACACACACACGCACACACACACACAGACAGCACACACACACACACACACACACACCACACAACACACACAAACAAACTGCAGCCTCGGACCAAAGCTGACATCAGGCTGCATATGTGACATCCAGCAGGGTCAGGTGACCCCAGGTGACCCCGGGTGACCCCGGGCAGACCAGGTCAGGTGTTCCAGCTCTTCTGCTCGCATCATAGCTTTGATCTGATTACCAGAACACGAGCAGAGCAACATCCCAACACAGAAACCCGCTGCCACCTTTCTTTCATCTTTCTGCAGAAGGTATGACTAATTATCATCACAGGGATCGGGATGAAAGCAAATAACTAAGGAGTGACGCACAGTAACTGCACTAAAATGATATATTCATTTTTTACAACTTATGTTGGAAGATTGGAATGTATTTCGCAATCATCTTGCCTCACACAGCAGTTCTAAGCACTACGTTTTACATCTACGACACAAAACTAATTTCTGTGTCTGTGTACAACCGACAGAGACGTGTACATTTTTTTGTCTGTCAAGTTATTTATCTGTCTGCATCTATCGTACCTGCACATTAGGAATAAAATTGACGGAGAAAAATGTCTCCCCTGGGAGACGACTAAAGACAGCACGACTGGCCCTGAATAACTTTTCCCTCATGCGCTCCAAAAAAGTGAAATTAAAGGAAATAAGATCCAGATCCTACAAGAGAGCTTTGCCCAGACCTGCAGGACTCATTTCGCAGAAGAAGCTCACTTTGTGCGTGAATTTGGATCGTACTGAGCTGGATATATCAGGAGCTCCACACCAGCGCAAAAATCTCATTTTTTGTTCCCTTAGTGAAAGGCTGTACTGGGGCTCACTGTGGGACTCAGACCTTAACGGGCTGTAACTTTTTTCTGCAGGAAGATAAACAGTGTGTTCTGGATCGATACACAGTGTGGTTCAACGGCGATGTGGGAATGGAAGCAGTTGTTGTAGCAACGTTGCTTCATGCACACGGGCACCGCTGGTCAGGCTGGTGTTTCTCTTTTAGTGCTGACAGGAAGACGTGAACCGGCGTCCGTTTCCATGGGTACAAGCAGCTCAATCACCAGGCGGCGGCCTGCTCTGAACCACGCCCCTGAGCCATGCCTTCTCGTTGACTCCGCCCATTACCAGTGGGCTGCTGCCGTTACTCCTCACCCCAACAGGAAGTCCTCAGGGAGACAGAGAGCGGCTCTTCCTGTTCAGGCACTGGCTGTGGAGTGCTGACAATGCTGCCCCACACGGCAGCGTGTGATTGGCCAGGAGCACCACTGGGCGGCGTGCGATTGGTCAGCAGTCCCACAGGGCGCCACACGATTGGTTAGGTCATCAGTATGCAGCAGCTGCTAGATGTTCTAAAATATTTCTGAAGATTTTTAAAGTTTGGCTTATGAATGGTACCTTAAATGTCTGAGCAGACTCCTGTCACGTCCCCATACACACACCCTCCACCTTCAGCATCCCCAAAATGTGCTGGAGCAGTGGAGAGAAAGACACACACTGCTGAAAGTTTTAGGACGCTGAGTCAGCAAAGAGTGATAAAACAGGTTCTCTCAGGTCTGAATTACTTCCATTATGAGCCTTCATGATAAGGAGAGACACAGGCTTCTGTGTTTATCCTCTAAAATTTGCCAGGAGGAAGGAGGTGATCAAATAAGTTCCAAGAAACAACGGAAACCAGCAGACCCTGCAGCTCTGTGGGGTCCAGGAGGCCTGTGATAAGTTCCACATGGACTTCCTGATCATTGAATGTCTGCTTCAGGGCTGACTCTGCCTCCAGGGAGATCTTTAGCTCAGCCCAATCCCCATCTGATGGCGAGAGACTCTTCGCCCGCCTGCCCAATAATGACCCCATTACCTGAGTACGGCTCGTTAAGTGGGGGGGATTATCGCCTCCCCTCACCACCCAATTTAGCCACTGACAGCCGAGAAGAGCGGCAGAATGAGCCAGGAGCCAAAATGGCGGCAGCCTACGGGGGGCGGGGGGTACTGTCAGCTGTTTGCTCGCCTTCCAAGATGTGGTGGGGGGATTTCCTAAGCAGTGAGGCTGTTGGGGGGGGGAACAAGGGACCGAGGGATGAAGGGAGGGACCGAGGGGCTGAGGGAGGAAGGGAGGGACTTCCCCAAATCAGGAGGCAGTGGCAGAGACCTCCAGTCAAGTTCTTCCACAGCAAACTCAGCAAACCATTTCTTTCTGGACCTCGCTTTGTGCAAGAGGGCATTGTCATGCTGAAACAGGAAAAGGCCTTCCTCAAACTGCTGGCCACGAAGTTGGAAGCGTAAACTTCTCCAGAATGTCGTTGTGTGCTTCACTGGCTCAAAGAAGCCTGGCCCAAACCATGAAAACAGCCCCAGGCCATTACTCCTCCTCCATCCACTCTGTACGGTTGGCACTATGCATTCGGGCAGATAGTGAAGCATGATCCACTGCTCCAGAGTCCAATGGCAGTAGCTTTACACCGCTCCAGCCGACGCTAGGCATTGCGCATGGTGATCTGAGGCTTGTGTGCAGCTGCTTGGCCGTGGACAGCTCTTGTGCCGACGCTGCTTCGCGCTACACACTCCAGCACTCCTGGGCCCGTCCAGTGAGCCTGTGTGGACTACCGCTTCACGGCTGAGCTGCTGCAGCTCCCAGACATTTTCACTTCACAATAACAGCACTTACAGTTGGCTGGGGCTGTTTCAGCAGGGCAAAATTACTTGCTGGAAAGGTGGCATCCTATGACAGTGCCACGTTGAAAGTCACTGAGCTCTTCAGTTTGACCCATTCTACTGCCAATGTGTCTCCATGGAGATTGCATGGCTGTACGCTTGATATTATGCACCTGCTAGTAACGGGTGTGACTGAAGTAGCCAAACCCATTAATTTGAAGGGGTGTCCACATACTTCTGGCCATGTAGTGTGCGTTGTATTGAGTCTCCATTCATCTGGCTGCTGTTGGGACTGTTGGTCTCTCTCTTTCTCTCTCTCCGAATTCTTAAACGTTTCATTTGTAATGGTCATGCAGTGCTTATGATTTTTGTTTGCTGAGACTTTAAAAGGAAGAATGGCGGAGATGTACTGACTGGGTATTGCAACTGAGGTTTACCCACTGCTGGTGTAAAATAAATAAATACATTGAACAATAAAGAGCTTTCATAAATCTGAAATCTCTCTGTATCTCTCTCTCTTTTTTCTTTCTTTCCTGTTCTCTCACATTCTTTCTTTCTCTCTCAGTTGCCCTCTCTCTCTCTCTCTCTCTCTACGTAGCCCCCCCCCCCCTCTTTCTCCCTCTCTCTCTCTGAGCCTGAGAGGTTGAGTATGGAAAAAGGAACTGCAAACGGAGGAGGATTATGCACTCAGGGCACGGAGGCAGGAAGTTGACAGGAAGGGGGATTAGGAGGAACAGAAGAGGCAGAAGCCAGTGCTGTGAGCTGTCAATCGCGGCTCCTGATAAACCGCACGCAGAGAGCACACTGAGCTTTTAAGGTCTGTTTCTCAAAGAACAAATACTTCAAAAGTCTAAAAACTGCACCAATTTGCAGGATATGATGATGAGCCAGAATAACGGATGATGGACACCCTTCAGCTCCATCTCAGAGCCCCATTTCTAACAATAAAATATCTAACCGATCATGCGGTGCGCTGTTCTTTGCCGTGGGAAACACGTGCGCTTTGATTGACAGGTGTGTATGATGTTAACCATGGGGTCACTGTTATCATTCCCTGTGGAAATAAGCCTTCAGAAAATAGATGGGCAGGAGGGAGAGGGGAGGAAGAAGAGATGAAGAAAGAGGGGTTGGTGGAGAGTGCAATTCAATTCAAGTGATGTTTTTGCACACATTTTCAGAAGAAAAGCACTCTTTGATGTTTTATCCAAGACCTGAACAAAAGAGGAAACTGCTCTGAACACAGATGCCAGCAGTGAACAGCCAATGAGAGAGGAGGGGAGAGGGGGAGGGGAGAGAGGGGGGAGGGTAGAGAGAGCGGGGGAGAAAAGGCAAGAAGGACAGAAAGGTGGAGAGGGAAGCAAATCAAGAAAAACTAGGGAGAAATACTAGGGTGAGGAGAGAGAGGGAGAGACAGGGAGGCCCAGTGGCACGAGACTCCTCCCACTACCAGTACCCAATCACAGAGCTCCCTGCCCAGGTGTCAGAGGAACACTTCACTGAATCCAACTCCTTTTCAGTGTCTGAATATTTTACTGGGTGACTACGCGGTCGAGGCACCCGTAGATTCCATGAGGGTTTTGTGTTAGCGGTTAGCGGTTAGCGGTACATGCTGTTTGGCGGGAAAATAGCCTGAGGATGGCGTACTCAGGAGGAGTGCGAGAACCCAGGGGGGTGTACACCCAAAATTCTTATGTTGGAGGTTTACCACAGAGACAGAGATAACCGTTGCCATGTCAACACCCAACGTCCGTGCTAGGTTTAACAAAATCAGGCTACTGCCAAAATAACCAAAGCAAAATATGCATCAAAACCCAAAGATTGAATTGGGTTGGTGTGGTTTCAGGAGAGGAACAAGGGGCTAAACACAGACGTACTCATCAGTGACATGTGTCATTGCACGAGTTTAGCTTGGACTGTTTCCGCTGTTTTAGCTCCTCCCATCAGCAAGACATAGACACGCCTCCCCTCTGATCGGCGCTAGCTCCCTCCTGTAGCACTGGGGGCTTTTACGATCAGCAGTCAGCATGTGAATGTGGGTGGCACAGCGTTGTTCTTTAAATAAATAAATAGGAATGAAATAAAAAATAAATGAAATAAACTGAAATATAAAATTTCGGAGTCTTGGTGCACAGTGCTGTTCAGGCATTCCACCTCAGCAGGTGCTCAGTGTGACCTGAAGCGCGTGATCCCGCTGATCTTTCCCTCCGTTTGTTCATGCTGTAGCTCAGAGAGGGTGGGGCTAATTTAGAATCAGGCAGAGCTGGAATATCCGGGGGGGGCAAGGGGGAGTTGGGCAGCCATGCAGTGGGAAAGGGGGGGGGGGGGGTCCTGAGGAGGAGTGCTAAAATAGAATGCCCCCCCTCCCCCCAGGACAGAGCTAAGCTCACTCTGGAGGCATTACATTACAGGCATTTGGCAGACGCTCTTATCCAGAGCGACGTACAACAAAGGCTCTACTACATCTCCGCTTTCTTCAAAAGTTTTTAAAAAAGCAAGAAAAAGATTTAGTATCAGCTCTGCAGATCTAAGCAGGATGTTGGGCTGTCTGTCTCGATTTCGGGTAAATGGGGGGACCTACACGGGCTCATTCTCTCTTTATTAAATACCCCCCTGTAGGTGGTGAGCCTCTTCCTCTTCAGTTACTCTGGTATGTGTGGATATATGGCCACACCGATCCCCACTCTCTCCCACCCATGGCTATGTTCATTTACAGTACACAGCCCTGAGGGATAGTCCAACGTGCTTTACATTTCTTTGACTAAATCCCTGCGGTTTTATTTATTACTCTGACTAAATTTACCACTTCCCCTAATCGGCTGACAATATTTACATTATTCTTACACAGGGAACTGCAGCTAGTTTAACTAATTACTATATCCACACTTAACGAGGTGATTATGTAAGTGTAAATCGATCAAGCTTTTGAATGGACTGAGAGGATCGATACAGTCAGTGAGCATTTGAGAATGAACCCAAAGTAAGTTGATTGTCTGTCTGACACCAAATCAACGCCCAAAATCCACAGAGGGTGCTCAGGGACCCCAAAATCTGGCTTGGCGACGGCCTGAGTTAATTCAGCTCAAACAGAGTATATGTGAGTCCAATACGGACCATGTGTACTCTGTAAGAGTTGATTTAGCACTGAAAGCTTTAAAATGATTTAGCAGAAGAACATTTCCAAGCACACGGGGCATGTAGCCTGTGGGGAGGGTTATGGGGGGGTCATGGGTGAGACTTAATAAAGGCACATGCAGCTGACCCCAAAGCCAGACAAACTAAATTCAGAACATATTTTTTCATGACTACTTAAACTAGAGAATTTATACTTGTCAGAATGGAAGGCAAAGAGTTTGTCTAATTACCCGGGGATATGAGTCCAGTGCTGCTATGGCCAGAAAAATAATGCAATCACAAAATGAATTTGAGAATAATTACCTGGTCCTACTTGTATTGATTACCTGCTAATTAATTGCTTAATCATTTTGCTTCCTCTGTTTAGAGCTCAACTGCTGCCACTGGAAAATGACCAGAGGACCAGGTGAGTCAAATTAACTGTCCAATCAGCTGCTTTAATTGCTCAATTAAGTGCTGGGGAGGAGTGAAAGGCAGACCCTGCAGCTCTCCTGCACCAGGAGAGAGAGAGAGAGAGAGAGAGAGAGAGAGAGACAGACAGACAGACAGGGAAGGAGGGAGGGAGTGTGTGTGTGTGTGTGTGTGTGTGTGTGAGAGAGAGAGAGAGAGAGACAGACAGACAGACAGAGAGGGAATGTGTGTGTGTGTGAGAGAGAGAGAGAGACAGACAGACAGACAGACAGACAGAGAGGGAGTGTGTGTGTGTGTGAGAGAGAGAGACAGAGAGACACAGACAGAGATAGACAGAGTGAGAGTGTGAGAGAGAGACAGAGAGTGGGTGTGTGTGTGAGAGAGAGAGAGTTAGATAATTTTTAAATTAATTTTTATAATTCTCTTAATTATTGTAAAATTTTATACTGTTTCACCAAATTTACACTTGACATTACACCTGCTAACATACACAAATACCACACACACACACATATTTGTACTCTGTTCATATGTTTATTCTTTGTTGTAGCTACGCTTTGGCAATATGTATATATATGTACGTCATGCCAATGAAGCTTAGTTGAATTGAATTGAATTGAATGAGTCTGTGAGAGAGAGACAGAGAGAGAGAGAGGGAGAAAGAAAGAAAGAAAGAAAGAAGGAAAGAAAGAGAGACTGGGGGTTTGGGTCTGGGTTGTGTACAGGGCGGGGTGATGGAAGTTTTTGGGATTTGGGACAGGCTCCCAGCTTCGGGCCTGGCCAGCTCCAGGCAGCACTCTAATGAGCGTTTGGTCAGCAGAAGTGACAGCCTGCTCGTGCAGGAACGGCCCCTTGGCTCCCCCGTGGCGTCTGATCTCCCGCTGCTCTCTGCTGTGGCATCGCGCGCCTCGCGCCGGAACTACCCCCCCCGCCCCCCGCCCCCCCAACGCAAGTGCAGCGCCAGCCATGCGTGGCAGCACGTGGCAGCGTCTCGTTTCTAAAAAAAACAGGAAACAAAACGTGGCGCCCGTCACCATGATAATAGGAGTACAGTCACATACAAGGGGCTGCTGGGTGGCTCATTCGGTTAAGGCACCGCGCTGTGGTGTCAGGATGAAGAACCGCGGAAATCTTCAGCCTCCCAAAATGGCGACCACGCATGAACGTGACAAAAAATAGCCAATCAGATGCTTCAGATCTGTGCAGAAACTGAACATAGTCTACCGCATGTTAGCCGCCAAATAATAAAAAAAAAACACACAAAAAGTAGCCTTTTAAAAAAAGGAAGTTTAGCCGACACTGTCATTCAGAGAGCCAAACAAAACATTTTACACAGTATCCACTTATATGGCTGGATATATACTGAAGCAATTCAACTTAAGCACCATGCTCAAGGGTAGAGAGGCAGCGTCCTTCCTAAAAATCAAACCTTTCGGCTACAAAGCAGGTTCTCCAACCGTTATACTACACCGCAGATTGCCTCAGTGTTTTTATTTCAGACAGACCGTTCCCCGAGAGCGCAGGAGAGAGAAATAAAGAGCTCAGACAGTCCAGGGGGAAAGATCTCTCCATCTCATCATCTGTCCATCTGTTTATCGGATCGTTTCGCTTTGGAAGAAGGGCCGAAGGAATGACAGGCATGCGCCGCCACGGCGATATCGGAGACGCGGCGGCGTCCTCGGGACGCAGGGACCGTTTCGTGCTGCAGAGTTCACCAGAGGCCTGCGGCCAGGAGGCCTGTCATCTCGCCAGAACCCGCCAAGCGCCGAACCTCCACAGTGCGGCGGTAAGACCATCAGGAGCTCGCAGCTCGGGGCGAATGACAGCACTGAGATGTGTTTGCAGTCTTTGATTTTCTTTCCCTCTTTTACGTTCTCACTTTCTGCCCAGTAGAAAGCCTGAGGTCAGCTGAAGCGCCAGCGGTAACTGGGCTGCTTCTTAGTGCTGTGGCGTATCCTCTGAAATACGCGCGGAAAGAGGCCGCTTAGCTAGCCTAGCGGGGCTGTTACCATGCAGCGGGGCTGTTACTATGCAGGGCTGTTACTATGCAGCAGGGCTGTTACTATGCAGGGCTGTTACTATGCAGCAGGGCTGTTACTATGCAGCGGGGCTGTTACTATGCAGCGGGGCTGTTACCATGCAGCGGGGCTGTTACTATGCAGGGCTGTTACTATGCAGCGGGGCTGTTACTATGCAGCAGGGCTGTTACTATGCAGCGGGGCTGTTACTATGCAGCGGGGCTGTTACTATGCAGCGGGGCTGTTACCATGCAGCGGGGCTGTTACTATGCAGCGGGGCTGTTACCATGCAGCGGGGCTGTTACTATGCAGCGCGGCTGCTCACATGGGTCTGGAGCTGTAATGGATCCGTCTGATCAGTTGATCACATAGGGAGAGTGGGGGGATGCTGTCGGGGAGTCAGTGGCCCTGTCCCTGACTGAGGAAATCTCAATCTGCCCCCCACCCCTGCCTTTAGAGGGAGAGGGAGGAGCAGAGAGGGAGAGAGGGAGAGAGGGGAGAGAGAGAGAGAAAAAGGAGAGAAAAAGGAGAGAAAAGAGAGAGAGAGAGAGAGAGAGAGAGAGATGGGGGATATAAATACCTGGGAGTTGAAGCGGATTTGGCAGACGTTGCAGGAGATGACCGGGCGTTTCTGCTTGACCAGCGGAATGCCGAACGTGTGGTTAATAACGGCTTTCTGCACCGGGTCCATCTGCAGAGAGACACATCCGGGGTCAGACTGAGGGATCAGCACACTGACTGATCAGCGCACTGACTGAGAGACACATCCGGGGTTAGACTGAGGGAACAGCACACTGACTGATCAGCGCACTGACTGAGAGACACATCCGGGGTCAGACTGAGGGATCAGCGCACTGACTGATCAGCGCACTGACTGATCAGCACACTGACTGATCAGAACACTGACTGATTACGGGAAGAGAGAGTAAAGCTGCTCTGTGCTGCTCTTACACTGCTCTCACACTGCCCTATAGGAGCAGGTCAGTGTGGCACTGCTGCTCTGTGCTGCTCTTACACTGCTCTTACACTGCCCTATAGGAGCAGGTCAGTGTGACACTGCTGCTCTGCGCTGCTCTTACACTGCTCTTACACTGCCCTGTAGCAGCAGGTCAGTGTGGCACTCACAGAAACCGCCTCCGCATGTCCCATAACTGAACCAACACACTACGCATCAGGCTAACCATATAACCACTGCTCTGACTCCCCAGTGAATGTTCATAAAGAGATTTATGAGAGAGGTTATGCTAAGCAGGAATTCTGTCCTACAGTGTGAAAGAGGAACAGTTCTGAAATATTTAAAAGAATAATGTTCTGCAAAAAGTAAATTACAACATAAGAGTGGTAACCAAAGCAAACCACCCCCACCTCCTACACACACACTAACACTCACACACACACCTACTCACACACACACACACTAACACTCACACACATACACACACACACACACACACACACACACACACACTCACACACACACACACAACACACAAAGAACAGAGAACGTGCAGTCTCTAAGCAGTGCGTGGGATGGTAGGGTGTGTTCAGTGCAGATAAAGTAGCTGTGGAATTCCTGTGACCCTGATTTCCTATCTAATGCAGCATGAGGCCCCACAGCCATCCAGCTCCTCAAAGTCTTACCAAGCCCATACACCCCCCCGAGAGAGAGAGGGAGAGGTCTTACCAAGCCCATACACCCCTGAGAGAGAGAGGGAGAGGGGGTGGGGGGAGGGGGAGAGAGAGAGTGGGAGAGAGGGGGGAGAGAGAGAGAGAAAGAGAGAGGGGGGAGAGAGAGGGAGAAAGAGAGAGAAAAAAAGAGAGGGGGACAGATAGAGACAGAGAGAGAGTGGGAGAGAGAAAGAAAGAGCGGGAATATAAAGAACAGTCCCCTTCGTCAACTAGTCCTGGGACTCTGCAGTATTAACACAACTAATAATAGACAGTCCCAGGACAGTGACATCCTCCTAGCTGAAAGAATTCAACCAAACCCAATTACAATGAAACAAAAAGAAATTTTGATCTATTGGAAAGAAATTACAAAAACCCAAAACAAACTTAATTGTTATTTGGCCCTAAACAGACTGTACACCATGGCTGACTACCTGACCATGGTGCCAGACAGCAAGCAGAGACAAACCTTGAAAATGTACAGACTCAGTGAGCACAGCCTGGCCATTAAAAAAGGTGCATTTGATACTCTGCCTTACACTCTGCACATCCAGGTGTGTTTCACACACCACTGCGTTATGCTCTACACATCCAGGTGTGTTACACACCACTGCGTTATGCTCTACACATCCAGGTGTGTTACACACACCACTGCGTTATGCTCTGCACATCCAGGTGTGTTTCAGGATTCTGTGTTATGCTCTGCATATCCAGGTGTGTTTCACATCACTGCGTTATGCTCTACACATCCAGGTGTGTTACATACACCACTGCGTTACACTCTGCACATCCAGGTGTGTTACACACCACTGCGTTACACTCTGCACATCCAGGTGTGTTACACATCACTGCGTTATGCTCTGCACATTCAGGTGTGTTTCAGGGCTCTGTGTTATGCTCTGCACATTCAGGTGTGTTTCAGGGCTCTGTGTTATGCTCGGCACATCCAGGTGTGTTTCAGGGCTCTGTGTTACGCTCGGCACATCCAGGTGTGTTTCAGGGCTCTGTGTTATGCTCTGCACATCCAGGTGTGTTTCAGGGTTCTGTGTTATGCTCTACACATCCAGGTGGGTTTCAGGGCTCTTCCAGTACAGAGTAGGGAAACCCGCGTGTGCTCAGTCTGTTTCCACACCAGCAGGTTGCCTGCTGTGCGTTTGATGTGTTTTCCCTTCTTACTGTTTAACTGTCATTACCTCGTTCTTCTTTTGCCTGAATGTCTTAGAAGCACTGCTGTGCCCGGCTCTCCACAGCAGATTTCCCTCTAAATGGAGAATAAAGTCTCTCTTTTATTGTAATTTGCTGCTGTTTACCCTGTGGAGGTTTCATGTTTTATTTTATTTTATCTTCCTCCTGCTCTATCTCTTCGTCTCTATCACATCTGTCGACGTGTGTGCGGCTCGGAGTCTCCACTGGGGGGCGGAGTGTAGGGGGAACATGAGACCCAGGGGCACATGACCACAAAACTCCAGCACAACAACCATCCCAAACCCCCCCCCCCCCCCCCCCCCCCCCCCCCCCCCCCCCCCCGGGCCACAACCAAGCAAAACACTCTGCAGGAGCTCTGCTCATTTTAAAGCCCCATTAACAGACTTTGAATGAAATAAAACACTGAATGATTTATGCTGAATGAAGCCGTAATGCCCATAGAACAGAATAGAATAGAATAGAATAGAATAGAATAGAATAGAATGCTGAATTAATTGTGCTGAATGTAGCCTCACCATTAATCTTGGAATAGAGCTGAATCAAAAAAGACTTTGCATCAGTTTCAGAATATAATAATATTATATAGAACTGAATGCTGAATAAGGTTTACTGATTGAAGCCACAGATTCACGCTTAGAATAGAATAGAAATTAATAGAATATAATGCTAAATAAAGCTTCATAATCACTGTTTGTTAACTGAAATTGTGATGCCTCCAGGGTTAAACACACAACTGAACTCACACTCAGGCCGCTGACACACACTAGCCTGCGCTGTAAAGTTCACACATGCCGAGTTCCTGCTGTCAGGATGCTAAGTTCTGTCATGTTTGCTGTGTCTGTTTCAATGACCCCACAGTGCCATTTTACATGTATTTTTGAAGCCGAGTTTGAACCTGAAATTGAAAATGATCCAGTCTAGCATTCAGTTTCTTGTGTGTATGACTCTATACTAACCACCCCCGCACCCCTACCCACACCCCCACCTTACCCATGCAGCCCCCTCTGCACCTCACCCCTCACCCCACCACCCCTCCACCTTACCCCTACCGTCAAAACCCCCCCTATACTCCAACCCCGCCCAAAACATTCCTCCCACCCCCAGCACCAGTGTTTATACTCACCCCTCTCTTAGGAGCTGGATCTTTGAGCTGCATCGGTCCACTGTGTGTGTGGTGTGTGTGTGAGAGAGAAAGAGTGTGTGTGTGTGTGTGCGTGTGTGTTTATGAGTGCAGATGTGAGTGTGTGTGTGTGTGTGTGTGTGTGTGCACGTGTGTGTTTATGAGTGCAGGTGTGTGTGTGTGTGTGTGTGAGTGTATATGTGTGTGTGAGAGAGAGAGTTGTGTGTGTGTGTCTTTGTTTGTGTGTGAATGTGTGTGTGTGTGTGTGTGAGTGCAGGTGTGAGTGTGAGTGTGTGTGTGTGAGAGAGAGAGAGTGTGTGTGTGTTTTTCAGTGCAGCCCTGTGTTCCAGTGCATGATGGTAAAACAGATCCTGCTATTCTGTATCAGACATCCGTTCCTCTTCTCTCTTACAGCCTCATATCTGCTAGCCGCTGTAGCGTCTGCCTGTGGCCACTGCACAGCTCTTCACTGACCGTCTCCTGACTTTAATCCTCTCTATTCACTCACTGTTACTCAAGACCTAGTCTCTCTCCCTCCCTCTCTTTCCCCCTCTCTCTCTGCCTCTCTCTCTCATTCCATTGCTCGCTGTGAAATTTGTGTTGCTCCATCTCTCTCCCTCCCTCTCTCTCTGTCCAGCTGCATTAAGAATGCTGAATGAATGTTATTCTTCCTCCCCTTCTTTCCTTCTCCTCCGCTGATATTTCCTCACTCTTTCTTCCTTTCTCTCTATTATTGTTAATCCCCACTTCCCCTAACTCCCCCCAACCTCTCTCATCCTCTCCAAATTCTGCACTGCAACTGCTAGTCCTGTTTCATGTGATGTATGGGTGTCTTTCAATACAAACATCTTACATAAATTGGGACTTATACTGTCTTTGTACACACACACACACACACACACACACACACGCCCATGCACACATACACGAATACACATAAATGCATACATACACATACACACACATAGATGAATACACACATACACTCTCCTAAACACACACACATGCACACATGTAAAACAAACTGAGGACACCTCCTCCTGTTTCTCTGAACATGTAATCACAGCATCATCATACTGCTGAATTCACAAACAGCAGCAGCCCACTCAAGCCCACTGTTACTGAATTCCACATTTCTTCATTTGCAGCCATGCATTCTGAACGCAGTGCACAGAAACACCTTTCTAACAGGCATTATGGGGACATTGCAGCCATGCATTCTGAACGCAGTGCACAGAAACACCTTTCTAACAGGCATTGTGGGGACATTGCAGCCATGCATTCTGAATGCAGTGCACAGATAGAACTTTCTGACAGGCATTGTGGGGACATTGCAGCCATGCATTCTGAACGCAGTGCACAGAAACACCTTTCTAACAGGCATTGTGGGGACATTGCAGCCATGCATTCTGAATGCAGTGCACAGATAGAACTTTCTGACAGGCATTGTGGGGACATTGCTGCCAGCTATGTGCTAAGCAGACAGAGACCACTGTTGGTCAAAAGAAAGACAAATTGCACATTCTAGAGTTTGTGCATCTGGAGTCTGTTTTTTGCGCATTATATCCAGGGGTATTGCTGCAATGCGAGATTAGCCTGTGCAGGGTGAGGCAGGTGAACGGTGAGCACAAACAGCTACAGGCGCAAAAATTCAGCTCCAGTTTCCCATAATCCACTGCATCCCATCTGCCCAACAATTAACATGGACGTGGCTGAAGGAAGCGGGGTGAATTCTGGGACAGAGTATCCCGTGCTTGCGCGCAGATTATTTTTCTCCCCGAACAGAAGAGCAGCCTGAGAAAGCCCCGGTTGGGCGTGGGGAGGCAGGAACAGGAACGCACCCCGTGGAGCTTCTGGAGCGCGCCGCTCGCGCGCTAGCGGCGTGAAAGCTGCTGGCAGACGTGTCCAGCGCATCTGCAGCGTCCCCGCTGCGCCTCAGCGAATCGGCTCCATTCATCCACCCCGGTGATTCCAATCAGCCAGCGCCGCTTCCCCCCGACCCCAAGCGCACGCTCTTCAGCGCCGAGCTTCCGATCGACCCCCCCCCCCCCCCCCCCCCCCCCCCCCGCACTCCAGCTCCGGAGCAAGCGAGAGAGAGCCCATCTGGGCGTATTTTTATCCTGACGCAGGAAATGCGTCGCCACCAGAACCGAGCGGGGCTTAAATATTCATACTGAACCCTTCTGAATCATTCAGCATTCAGCGTGAACCATTCATACCCCGAGCATCCGAGCAGCACCCGCACACTAACATAAAGCCTGCATAAAAAGAGACTGAGTGTACATTTACATTTAAAATAGGACTTAAAAGTTTCAGGACTCACTACTGCGTGCCTGTGCATGTATGTTCAGCAGCGTATGTGAATCTGCATGAAGATTCACACGTGTGTTTGCGTAAAATGGTGCTAGACACGCGTCCAGTGTTTTCACGTTTCCCTTCGCTTTTTTACCAACAGCCTCTCCAACATCGCCCTCTGCTGGTCAGTCAGGTACATAAGTGCGCAGACAGTCCGTCCTCCTTTGGTATATTTTTTGTTATTTAGACCAGGAGAAAGCACAGAGGCTACAGACAGAGAGGGTTTCCGAGCATAGGAAGTGTCATAGCGGGAATCGAACCCTTGACCACACAAGGGGGAGGGGTGTGTGATTTCAGAGCCAGCTGCCCTACAGGCTGTATGAAACGCCTCGCCTGGTGTCCTCCCTGTCACCAGTGCTGTATTCCTATTGGCTTACAGGAACGGCACGTCTTGTCCATTATGGTCTGGTCGACGCTGTTTGTGATCGAAAAGCCATAGAAACGGGGGTGCGTTGCCTTTTCTGATTAAAATCATGAGCCAAAGCTCACAGTCCCCTTATAAAGGCACTGCTGGGTTTCTCCTGAAGATGCAGGGATGTACAGTAGTTCTGGGCTTCAGACAAAGTCAGAGGTGGAAAATCAAGCTCCAGAAAGTAAAAGTCCTCCCCAGTATATATTTTTTAATCAACTGGATTTGCTAGTTAGCACAATTCTTCAGTCAGGAGGTAGACTCATTAGTGAAATCAACTGGCAGAGTTTATGGGTGGAAGAAACACATGGCAGGACTTTTACTTTCTGAACTCTGTACTTTCCACCTGTGTTAAAACAGTAGCCAAGACAAGATGTACAGGCAGCGCTTGTCATTGGAAAGTTTATAAACACTTCAGTGTGCACCTTCAAAACAGTGCCAGTTCTTATTTTCTTGGATTAAAAATCACCCTGTGTTACATAAGACATTTCAGTATGTTTTTAAAATGCTGCAGTTTGATGAAAAACATGTAAAATAAATCTTTATGAACATATATTTCAAATGAATATTTTAATTTTTTATATTTTTCAGCCCCCAATGCAGAGCAGAGCATAAACAAGTTCTGCCCCCAACCCCCACCCCCACCCCCACCCCCCCCCCCCCCACCCCAACCCCGTTTGGAATGGCCAATCATCTGCAAGCCAGCCACTTACATTGCACAAACCCCACTGCCGATTTGGGAGAGTGTAGACATCCACGGTACTCCGTGGAGTCAGAGGAAGACCTTCCATATGCGGCTGTGACTGCAATCGCGGGTGCCTGATTGACCAGCAGGGGCCGCTAGACAGCACTGCACATGGAACCCTGTCTGACTGAGCCCTCCTGTTCCCCGGGTGACACAGCGCCACCTGCACGTCGCCCTGTGGAGCTACCGGCCATGGTCGGCACTGGCGCGGTCCGGATTCAGTCTGAGCCTGTGGAGCTACTGGCCACGGTCGGCACTGGCGCGGTCCGGATTCAGTCTGAGCCTGTGGAGCTACCGGCCACGGTCGGCACTGGTGCGCGGTCCGGATTCAGCCTGAGCCTGTGGGGCTCATCCATGCACCACAGCAGGGGGCCTTAACCATCTTCATATCAGTAAGCCACATCTAAAGGTGTGTTTAACGCTGGCTGAGATATCTGGAGATGTTCCAGAAGGCCTGGGGGTGCTTTAAGGTCCTGTAGGGGAACCCAGTCCAGCTGGCACATGAATAAATACAGGGGAACCCCCGCCCCCCCCCCCGTCTCCCAGTCTCAGACCTTTATAAAACCATTTCTGCAACACGACCCTTGTTAACTTATGATGGAGACCCCCTGGAGGCCTATGGGGCTGCATGGGGACCCCTGTATTATAGAAGGCAAAAAACTCCTGCTGTGTCACAGTACATGACCCCCCCTCCAATATTACAAAACAGGCCCAATACCCTTATATTTTAGCATAACGATGAGAAAAAACATTCGAAACATGCTGTGTGATGTTGTGACCCTGGATTTCTGCCATTCGGTGCAGAGCTGGGACCAGAGCAGCCACAGCAGCGCATAATGCATGGCCCGGGACCCACAATGCATTGCAGCGCACGGCTGCCGGTGGCCCAAACCGGCGGACTCAGGCGCGGCCGCTGTCGGCCGGAGGCGGGGCTTACCGCGCTGAAGTTGTGGAAGAGCCCGACGGCGGGCGGCGGCGGCGACTCCAGCGGGAACTGCAGGAAGGGCTTCATGTCCAGGTGCGGCTGGAGGACGGCGGGCGTCCGCAGGAAGGCGGGGATCGTCCCCGCCCGGTTTATGCCACCTGCAGGGGGCAGAGAGGGGCGGTCTGCGTGAAAACCAGCGGCTCCCCCAACCCTGAAAAACCCTGAGCAGAGGAGCAGCTCCCCCATCCCTGAAAAACCCTGAGCAGGGGAGCAGCTCCCCCAACCCTGAAAAGACCCTGAGCAGAGGAGCAGCTCCCCCATCCCTGAAAAACCCTGAGCAGGGGAGCAGCTCCCCCAACCCTGAAAAGACCCTGAGCAGAGGAGCAGCTCCCCCATCCCTGAAAAACCATGAGCAGGGGAGCAGCTCCCCCAACCCTGAAAAACCCTGTGCAGAGGAGCAGCTCCCCCATCCCTGAAAAACCCTGTGCAGAGGAGCAGCTCCCCCAACCCTGAAAAACCCTGTGCAGAGGAGCAGCTCCCCCAACCCTGAAAAACCCTGTGCAGAGGAGCAGCTCCCCCAACCCTGAAAAACCCTGTGCAGAGGAGCAGCTCCCCCAACCCTGAAAAACTCTGAGCAGTGGAGAGCTGTGTCTGGCACCAGGGCCTGTATGAAGCGCCTGGGACTGCTGATCCAGGATCAGCCTCTTATTGCATCTCATAATTGCCTGAGGTTAGATTATAGAGAGGAGAACCATGACCCTGGATCAGCGCCCCGGCTCTGAGACAGGTTATGAACACAGGCCCATTTCACCTGCACTTCTGATCTAAATCAAAGGGTTTCCTGCTTCTCCCTTCACAGACCTGTGGGAATGTCCGACCTCCATTATCGGCAAACTTGACAAGCCGTGCCTTTCAAAAAAAACAGGAAGGCTTCAAACTGTGAGTCAAAATGAAGGATGAAACAGTCGATTGATTTCAGCTCCTAGTCTAAAAAACTACCGACTCTCTCTCTCCTCTCTGGCAGGAACTCATATTTCATATGTTATTTATATAATTAAGTTTATCTATTGATAACAAATTTTGCCTCATTTTTCATGGCTAATCACTGTAACAAAGTCCGTCAACTTGGGTGAGTTGCTCGTTAGGAAAAGGTGTTGGCAAACCTGATCCTAGAGTACCAGGACTGAAGATAACTCAAAATGTCATACACACAGGCCTGTATTCAGCCAGCATTTATCAACTTTGACTTTGACAAGTGAACACAGATGACACTTTCTCTTCACAGCCTCAGCTTGGCAAGTTAGTTTTCAGTCGTTGCTAACAAAGAAGTAATTATTATTGTTAATAATAATCCAAAACAAAGCCACCCCAAATTCAGCTAATGAGGTTTTCTAGAACATCCAGCACTTATTGGGCAGCCCAAAATCAATAGATTAGTCATAATCAATCTGTGCCATACAGACATCAAAATATCCAGTGATTCAATTCTAGCAGTGTTAATTCCCATTCAACTCCCACTGGGGCCAAATGTTAACTGTTAGAATTTAATTAACACCCTGAAAGTACTTAACACTTTTAGAGTTTAATCAACACTGTTAGAGTAATTAACACTGGCCATTTTACTGTGTATTACCAAATTCAACCAGGTCGCCCAAAAGCATTTCACAGTAGACGCAGCTTCCCAGAGAGAAATATAAAATATTTATTTTTAAAATTATATATTATGCTTGAGCTAAAACTTTTTTTTAATTACAAAGAGGACGGGCATGTTCAAACACTGAACATGAACAGAAAATTATGAAGCTCCTACAATATTGGCGATATGATAAGCCTTCCGGTGCGACTCGGGCTTCATACTGGACGTTTTAACAACATCACAAACTTAACCGAACAGAACATCAGTCAGGCAGCTGCGAGCGAACGCATTAGATTAGCCGAGGCCCCTTACATCCGCCGGCGTCTAGTCCCAGGTGCCACATAAAAGCACCTTTTCAGACATGACTATGCTGCAATCAGCTGCAATAGCACACGACATACCAATCGGCTGTATGACGGCAGTGAGCTTATTCGCTATGCAAAGCCTGCCTCGTTTATAGAAGCCGGGTGAAAGTGAGACGCAAAACCGGAGACCAGGAAGAATACAAAAATCAATAAGCAGCGCCGCGAAAGACCGAGCAGTAAGCACAGGTAGCCTCCGCCACAAGGAAGGTCAGAGCCAATCAGATCAGATGACTCAGTTCATTTAGCTGCAGAAACGTCTAACGATTTTTCTCAAGGTGTCTAAATCAACGCCCATGTATTTGAGCTGTCTCTATGTAACGGATTAAGGCGTCAAAAAGTTCTAATCCCTTGGGCAAATAATACAGTATAACTCCCTGTAAGTAGACCTACACCCTCCCAAAAAAGGCACGACCGGGCCTAATGTCAAGTGCATTTCTGCTTCTTTTCCCATGAACAGCCGCCTTACACAATTTCAGCAGAGGCGTTTAAACCTAGTGGGGGAAGAGACTCCAGTCAACTCGTTTTACTAAACAAAGCGTTCACCGCCGAATGTTCCTCAAAAGACGCGCGTGCATTGTTAAACTTTATTAAAGCCGCCCCCTTCCATCTCATCTCCGCGCTATTTCTGTCAGTGCCGCATCTCTAATAAAGCCGGCACTTGAACATTCAGCTGCGGCGAGCGGTAAAGCTAATCTGTCTAAGCCTCACAGCTGGATTGCTGCAGATATCAACTTCTTCCCGACGAGCAGCTCGCCGCTCTCTCCCTCTATTTCACGGTCGTTTTCTACTCTCAGTTCCTCTCGCCCCCTCCCCCTCGCCTTCTTCTTTCTGCATCCCTCTTTCTCATCTCTGTCCTTTTTACGCGTCAATGTCAAGGGAACGCTGCTGTCTTGTTTTGCATTTAGCCTAAACGAGCGTTTTTGCAGTTACAGTATTCTCTTATCTGTTTTTCTCGACTGTCATAACATGGTAATGGCGCATTTTTTCATAAGAGAGTCTGTTTATCTCTAGCTATTTAGGTCGCGGCGAGAAAGCTCCTTTGAACGCGACTTTGTCAGCTCCCCAAATTTGCTGCCTCAGCCAAATCGCGCTTGCCGTCTAGCGCTTCCGAGAGCTGCAGGCCTTGGACGTCATTAACTTTATTAGGTATGCACGGCGCCTCGGCGGCGCAGATGCCAACGCATCGACACCGAGAGAGAAGAGGGGAGATATGACCGGAGGGTGAAGCGCACGCGACCAGCGTCTGCGCGTTCTGAGATCTCGTCTTTACCACCAGCAAGCCCTGCCGTTCGTCCACAGCCTCCTACCCGACAGCAGTAGAGGGGAAAGCGCTACGCTAGCTGCCTGTATTAATCAACGTGACGACAGGACGTCCTTCGTTTCCCGTAGTTTACATATTTAATTTATTTATTAATTTCGTGTTGTGGCGTTAAAACTCTATTTTCTTTCTCCAAAGAGCTATTCACCAACTCAATTTTACGGTTCAATTATGTTAGTCAAAGTATCTCACATAGAATTACACTCAATCGTGAACGTCACGTTTAATTGGAAATTTTGCTGGATATATTATTTATCATATTGTGGAGTGTCTTTGCGTGGCATGTTGTGTAGGCTAACCACGAAACCAAATGCTCCAGACCAAACTGTCAGGTTCCACTTTTATACGGATGTGGTTGGTTGATATCAAAGCTGATGATGGAAGCAGTAAGGATGCACTTTTTCAAACATGGCTTCTGCATGTTGACATATTTCCAACTGAATAAGTAATGACAACGTTAAATCTGTATGCTTTATGAGTCACGCGAAGTTAGATTTATCTACTGTAGGGCTTGGCGATGATAAGATAAGGTAAATTATGTCCTGATATGCAAAACCGCAGAAATGAAAGATGTGTAGCCTATTATTCAGCCTGACAGCCGAAAATAGAGTGAACGGCGCCGGCTCCAGTAGGCGGAGTTCCGGAGTCGAAATGGCGCGTGACGGTCTTGATCTGTACCTGTCAGCATGAGTGTAGAAACGATCAGACTTTACCTCCCGCTGTGTGTATAATTAACTCCTGAAAATAAAGCAGAGTTAGGGAGGACGATCGGATTATTAATCAGCCCGTCAGAAGCTGGGCAGTGTGTGTGTGTGTTTGTTAATGTGTGCGATGCCAGCGTGCGTGCGTGTACGTGTGAAGCCACAGAATTACGGCTCATTCTTAAATAACAGATACTTCAAATAGCCTACAGGACTAATTCCGTGGCTGTGTCACCAACCGTAAACCTAATATTGTCAGCTGCTTTACCGTTCATGTTAATGAATATCCATTCAGGTCTGTTGGGATATATCCTAACCAATGCGCCACAGGACTTTCTGTGTCATCCAACCGTGAGCCTAATGCAGTCCGCTGCAGAGTAAAAGCGCGGTTGCTTTACCGCCGATGTTAATGAATGTCCGCGCAGACCGATTGGGATGTAATTCCTCAAATACACCGCAGCCCTCAGCACAGAGACCATCTCGCGGCAGTATATTATCACGCCGTAACTCAATCTGCCGGACCCGGGCTTGTACTAACTGATTTAGAGCGCCGCGCGTCAGGCGGCCGGTACACAGGCTTCCCTCTCCGGCGCTGACATAAAGCATTGAGCAGCGCAGCTCTCCAGACGGGCCTCGGCCGTGTGAGCGCCTTAAATCTCCGGCCGACCCTCGTAAATCCAGCCCTAGGCTCACTCCTCCTCTGCCTCCTCAGACGACTGCCAGGCTCTCCCTCTGTTTTTCCCCTCCCTTTCGCACTTATTTAATGCAAATGTTTTGTGAGGAAGAGATCGATGGAGGCTTAATAGCTTATCGGATTGTGCGGCGATGGAAGGAGAGGGAGACTGAACTGTGTGAACCCCTGCCCCATCCCCCCACCACACCAGGCTTTATTTCTTCTGCAGTCTCCTCTGTTCTTTCATTTGGCTATTGATCCAGGGCTGTTT
Organism: Anguilla japonica; assembly: GCA_025169545.1. Classification (NCBI taxonomy): domain Eukaryota; kingdom Metazoa; phylum Chordata; class Actinopteri; order Anguilliformes; family Anguillidae; genus Anguilla; species Anguilla japonica. The sequence continues at coordinate 1,928,259 of CM045895.1, forward strand.
GTGGAACACACAAACTGATCAGTTAGAAATTATTTACCTAAAAATATGAGTGAAATTGTGCCTGTCTGTCCGTCTGTCTGTCGTCTGTCTGCCAGGCAAAGGTGAGGAAGATTGAAGGGAGTGTTTTGTGGCCTCTGCAGTAAGGGAGAGATTTAGATTTCAAAACTGCTGAGTCTGAATTCTCGCGTAGCCGAATGTGCTAACTGCTAAACCGGGACATTAAGTACCATCTGTCTCCCCCTTTGGGGTGCACAGTGTCCCCCACACACAGCTGTGAACAGGGCCGTGCCAAAAATGCCAAATTTATCCCGCAACACCCTCCCGTACCCCCGTCCTTCTAATGTGTCCAGCCCAGCGGGACAAACGCCACCGACGACCCTCACCCACCCACCTGTCCCACGACCCTCACCTACTCGCCCATCCCAGGACCCTCACCCACCCACCTGTCCCACCCTCACCCACCGCCCGTCCCCAGGCCCGTCCCACTCACCCTCACCCCCCACCCCCCTGTCCCACGACCCTCACCTACTCGCCCATCCCAGGACCCTCACCCACCCACCTGTCCCACGACCCTCACCTACTCGCCCATCCCAGGACCCTCACCCACCCACCTGTCCCACGCCCCAGGACCCTCACCCTACCGCCCATCCCAGGACCCTCACCCACCCACCCCGTCCCACGACCCTCACCCACCCGCCCGTCCCACGACCCTCACCCACCCGCCCGTCCCAGGACCCTCACCCACCCGCCCGCCCGTCCCACGACCCTCACCCACCCGCCCGTCCCACGACCCTCACCCACCCGCCGGTCCCAGGACCCTCACCCACCCGCCCGCCCCAGGACCCTCACCCACCCACCTGCCCCACGACCCTCACCCACCCGCCCGTCCCACGAACCTCACCCACCCCCCCGTCCCAGGACCCTCACCCACCCCCTGTCCCACGACCCTCACCCACCCCCGCCCCAGGACCCTCACCCACCCGCCCGTCCCACGAACCTCACCCACCCGCCCATCCCACAACTCTCACCCACCCGCCTGTCCCACGACCCTCACCCACCGCCCATCCCACGACCCTCACCCACCCGCCCGTCCCACGACCTCACCCACCCCCCCGTCCCAGGACCTCACCCACCCGCCTGTCCCACGACCCTCACCCACCCGCCCGCCCGCCCCCTCACGACCCTCACCCACCCGCCCGCCCGCCCACGACCCTCACCCACCCGCCCGTCCCAGGACCCTCACCCACCCGCCTGTCCCACGACCCTCACCCACCCGCCCGCCCGCCCCACGACCCTCACCCACCCGCCCGTCCCACGACCCTCACCCACCCGCCCGTCCCACGACCCTCACCCACCCCCGTCCCACGACCCTCACCACCCCCCCGTCCCAGGACCCTCACCCACCCGCCTGTCCCACGACCCTCACCCACCCGCCTGTCCCACGACCCTCACCCACCCGCCTGCCCCACGACCCTCACCCCCCCGCCGCCCCCAGGACCCTCACCCACCCGCCCCGTCCCACCCTCACCCACCCGCCCTCCTGCGACCCTCACCCCCCCCGTCCCACGACCCTCACCCACCCACCCGCCCGTCCCACGACCCTCACCTACCCGCCTGTCCCACAACCCCCTCCAAAGCCCCCGGACCCTCACCCACCCACCCGTCCCCTCACCCACGACCCTCACCAAAGCACCCGTCCCACAACTCTCACCCACCTGCCCGTCCCGCGACCCTCACCCAACCGCCCGTCCTGTGATCCAGCCCAAAAATGCGATGGAGCCCCAGGCCGTGGCGTAAGATCCACACGCACATTCAGGCTCAGACGCAGCGTTAGTGACATGACTAATTCAGCTGTGCTGCCTAAGCATGTTAGACAAGGTCACAGACCCAGCAGTAACACATCAAAAATAACATTCTGCGTGTTGGTGTACATAGGATTTACACATATACATGCTTATCTAAATATACACGCAATCATTCATATATTTTTGGAATGTGTGTATATATACTATATATGTTTTATAATGTATACATACATATATGTGCATATGTCTATATGTATACACAAAGCCTAAGTCTTAAATTGGCACATGAAAAATAAATAATTCAGTAAAATAACGACTTCAATTCAATTTTAAATCTTGGCTCTAAAGTTTAAGTATAGCAGGAAGGTGATGGCAGACTCCATTTGCACTAAGCTGAGTGTCCCAGCAAACGGGTGTCACCCAATGACATGGTTTAATCTGTGGGAGCCCGACAGAGAAACAAGCTGGGGGGCCCCTGGGGGCCAGCTCCCCCACAGTGAGCTAGCGCTCATTTTAGCAGCTTAGATCACAAGCTGATTACTGTGTGTCTGTGTGTCTGTGTGTGTGTCTGTGTGTGTGTGCGTGTGTGTGTGTTTGTGTGTGTGTGTGTGTGTGTGTATGTGTGTGTGTGTGTGTGCATGTGTTTTTGTGTGTGTGTCTGTGCTTGTTGTCATGTGCATGTGTATGTGTGTTTGTGTGTGTGTGTGTATGTCTGTGCTTGTTGTCATGTGCATGTATATGCCTGTGTGTGTGTGTGTGTTTGTCTGTGTGCGTGAGAGAGAGAGACAGCCATGCCCATACTCAAGATTTTGCTCCAAGCTCAGCTCATAATAATCATAAAAGTTGATGAAAGATAGATTACATTTATGAAAGTGCAACCACTCCTTCATTTTCATAAATGTGTAGCTGTGAATGTAATTGGTGTGGTTTGGGCCTAGGGGTGGGAATTCTGAGAGAGCAGGAATCCACCCCCCCCCCCCCCCCCCCCAGCCCAACCCTGTCTGTGCGCCCCAGACCTGGGCTGCCACCCCGAATAGCGAGCTCAAGGTCTAGCCTGAGGGGCTGATGTTTATTATCATTCCACAGACTCTGCGTGGGCAAGCCCATCAAAGCGCCCGCACCCTCCACCAAAACGCGAGATCCTGGGATAAGCAGCGCTGCCCGCCACTGTGCCCTTTCAGCCTGGCGCTGCCCAGCCTCGGCTGAAACTCAGCCGCGCAAACCCCCCCCCCCCCCCCCCCCCCCCCCCCACATGACATCATGTGCAAATTGTGATTGTATTTTCTTCTGCCTGGTGTCAGAATGATCTGCATGTTTGACCAGCTTTTTCTAAGAAGCTGCCATGTTGAAGGCTCAGCCAACAAATGCTCTGTACACAGGTGAATGGTGTGTGCAGTTTTCAGAGAAACCAACGACCCCCCCCACCCGCCCCCCCCACCCCCCCCCCCCCCCGCATGGCGAGCACTTTCTCCAGGATCCCGAAGGCACTCGGGACAAAGGGGAGAACTGATGCAGTACCACCTGCCTCCACTAGGGAGCTACAGAGCGGTACGCCAGCAGGGGAAACTGAGCACCCACATTCCAGGTCTGGAGGGGTTTAATTCCAGAGTCTTCTTCAGTTTCCATGCAGGAGTGCGGCACAGACGGCAGGGCCAAATCCGACATGCCTGCAAACGACCTGACACCCCCTCACCCAGCACGGGGCTACACTACCCCCTCACCCAGCACGGGGCTACACTACCCCCTCACCCAGCACGGGGCTACACTACCCCTTCACCCAGCACGGGGCTACACTACCCCCTCACCCAGCACTACCCCCTCACCCAGCACGGGGCTACACTACCCCCTCACCCCACACTACCCCCTCGCCCAGCACGGGGCTACACTACCCCCCCTCACCCCACACTACCCCCTCACCCAGCACGGGGCTACACTACCCCCTCTCACCCCACACTACCCCTTCACCCAGCACGGGGCTACACTACCCCCTCACCCAGCACTACCCCCTCACCCAGCACGGGGCTACACTACCCCCTCACCCCACACTACCCCCTCGCCCAGCACGGGGCTACACTACCCCCTCACCCCACACTACCCCCTTCACCCAGCATGGGGCTACACTACCCCCTCACCCAGCACTACCCCCTCACCCAGCACGGGGCTACACTACCCCCTCACCCCCACTACCCCTTCACTCAGCACGGGGCTACACTACTCCCTCACCCAGCACTACCCCCTCACCCAGCACGGGGCTACACTACCCCCTCACCCCACACTACCCCTTCACCCAGCACGGGGCTACACTACCCCCTCACCCAGCACTACCCCCCTCACCCAGCACAGGGCTACACTACCCCCCCCTCACCCAGCACGGGGCTACACTACTCCCTCACCCAGCACTACCCCCTCACCCAGCACGGGGCTACACTACTCCCTCACCCAGCACGGGGCTACACTACCCCCTCACCCAGCACTACCCCCTCACCCAGCACGGGGCTACACTACCCCCTCACCCCACACGGGGCTACACCCCCTACCCCCTCACCCCACACTACCCCCTCACCCAGCACGGGGCTACACTACCCCCTCACCCCACACTACCCCCCTCTCACCCAGCACGGGGCTACACTACTACTCCCTCACCCAGCACGGGGCTACACTACCCCCTCACCCCACACGGGGCTACACTACCTCCTCACCCAGCACGGGGCTACACTACCCCCTCACCCCACACTACCCCCCTCACCCAGCACGGGGCTACACTACTCCCTCACCCAGCACGGGGCTACACTACCCCCTCACCCCACACGGGGCTACACTACCCCCTCACCCCACACTACCCCCTCACCCAGCACGGGGCTACACTACCCCCTCACCCAGCACGGGGCTACACTACTCCCTCACCCAGCACGGGGCTACACTACCCCCTCACCCAGCACGGGGCTACACTACCCCCCCTCACCCCCACACTACCCCCCCCCTCACCCCACACAGGGCTACACTACCCCCTCACCCCAGCACTACCCCCTCGCCCAGCACGGGGCTACACTACCCACTCACCCCGCACTACCCCCTCACCCAGCACGGGGCTACACTACCCCCTCACCCCACACTACCCCCTCACCCAGCACGGGGCTACACTACCCCCTCACCCCGCACTACCCCCTCACCCAGCATGGGGCTACACTACCCCCTCACCCAGCACGGGGCTACACTACCCCCTCACCCCACACTACCCCCTCACCCAGCACGGGGCTACACTACCCACTCACCCCACACTACCCCCTCACCCACACGGGGGCTACACTACCCCTCACCCCTACACCCCCACTACCCCCCTCACCCAGCATGGGGCTACACTACCCCCTCACCCCGCACTACCCCCTCACCCAGCATGGGGCTACACTACCCCCTCACCCCCGCACTACCCCCTCACCCAGCATGGGGCTACACTACCCCCCCTCCACCCCACACTACCCCCTCACCCAGCATGGGGCTACACTACCCCCTCACCCAGCACGGGGCTACACTACCCCCCCTCACCCCGCACTACCCCCTCACCCAGCATGGGGCTACACTACCCCCTCACCCAGCACTACCCCCCCTCGCCCAGCACGGGGCTACACTACCCCCTCACCCCACACTACCCCCTCACCCAGCACGGGGCTACACTACCCCCTCACCCCGCACTACCCCCTCACCCAGCACGGGGCTACACTACCCCCTCACCCCGCACTACCCCCTCACCCAGCATGGGGGCTACACTACCCCCCCTCACCCCACACTACCCCCCCTCACCCAGCACGGGGCTACACTACCCCCTCACCCAGCACGGGGCTACACTACCCCCCTCACCCAGCACGGGGCCACACTACCCCCTCACCCAGCATGGGGCTACACTACCCTCTCACCCAGCATGGGGCCTGTCAGAACATACTGCAGCGGGGCCTCACAGCCGCCCGCTCCTAAACGGCTCGGCGGTTGTCCTTAGCGACGCTTTGACATCGCACTTCGGCCCAGTGATGGGCTGTCAGCCGCGTGGGGTATTGTAACTTCAAAAGGCACCGCTGCCCGTGCTGTCTGAGCGCGCTGAACATCACCTCAGGCACTGCGATCGACGCCAGGAACTCTGTCTCTCTGTTAAATTAGCCGCGTGTGAAGGCCTGTGTGTAGACGTCTGTGAAAGCCGACTCTCGCCCAGCTCTCTGTGCATGCTGGGACCTGGCCGCTACGTGAAGTGATCTGTGACTGAGATTCTGTCAGACTCTCTCCTGCACTGCAACTTTGCTCAAGAGTAACAGGACATTTACGCTAGGAAAGCACGCACACACACACACACACACACACACAAACTTACTCACACACACACACACACACACACTTACTCACACACACACATACTTACTCACACACGCACACACACACCCAGACATACACACACACTCAAACATACACACTCAGATACACACATGCACCCAGACATACACACACATTCAAACATACACACACAGACACACACGCACTCGCACACACACACACACAAACTTACACACACACACACACACACACACAAACTTACACACACGCACACACACACCCAGACATACACACACACACTCAAACATACACACTCAGACACACACATGCACCCAGACATACACACACACTCAAACATACACACACAGACACACACGCACTCGCACACGCACACACACACAAACTTACACACACACACACACACACACACACACACACAAACTTACACACACGCACACACACACCCAGACATACACACACACACTCAAACATACACACTCAGACACACACATGCACCCAGACATACACACACACTCAAACATACACACACAGACACACACGCACTCGCACACGCACACACACACACCCACAAACGCAATTACACACACACACACACCCTGACCAATTCCACATCAACACATCCAAAATGAGAAGACTCCTTGCACCAAATGGTTCCCATATTCCTGAGATTGGATATTTCTTTCCATTTTGAACTGGCAAAAAAAACAATGTGGTTACAATCCAATGCTGAGTTTGTGTGGGCGTGTACGTGTGTGTGTGTGTGTGTGTCTGTCTGTGTATGTGTGCCTTTGCATGTATGTGTGTGCATATGGAATGTATTTTACTGCTTATTTTCCCTAGCAATCTAAAGGAAAACCCTCTATCAGTCACAGCACAATAAAATCCAAAAATGGCACAGACCACAAGGTTACCACAAATTATACATGCGGACCCTGTGCTTCAGAATCTGTCATTATCCCCTGCAAGTCTACTCATTGAGCCGTGATATCACACAGATTTATGATCTCTCCTTTCTAAAAGCGTGCCTCTGTGAGACATACACTCAAACCCCGAAAAGGCCTGCGACCCCGCCCCCGCCCCAGTCAGAGTCTCGGGTGAAACCGTCCGAGGGCCAAGCGCCCGCACGTTATTCCATCCGCGGGATTCGTTTCGAGGGCTCGGGTCCCACGCTTCGCCACACGCTCAAATGCGCCAATACGGAGGGACACGAGGACCGCCCTCAGACCGGCCGGATCGGGGGGACACCCGTAACCAGGCCTGTGGGAGCTAGTAATGCGCCCCCCCGAGGCCCACGGGGCGTACCGTACGGGCCAAACGCAACGCCGTCTCGCTGCCAAAACTCGTTACCGTTCCTGTCACCGAGGCACATAAACTTAATCGCCCCGACATGCCGCCAGCCAAAAGGGGAGAGGAGCCAAAAAGGGTTCCTTCGTCTGGCCAAACAACAGCCGCCGGTGCAGACGAAAAATTCAAATATAAACTCCACGTTGATGCTAACGATGTGACCTTCAAATGCGCCCAGTGCTTTGTGGTTATGCTGTGGAGAAGAGCTGGTCATTACCTTGAGCAGTCTTGACCCCAGATACTCTCTCTCTCTCTCTCTCTCGCATGTATCTTGGAAGGGGAAGTTCCCTGCAATCTCACTGATTCTAGCTAATTTTAGCCCGCATCATTATGGTATAGGTCAGTGGCTGACTGGGCCCAAGCCGCAACCGCCAATGGGAGCTCCACCTACACACGACGATGAGTCATCAGCACACTTCCTCTAGAAGGAAGGACCGCTCCTCATTCAGCAGTTCTGAGCCAGAAAAAGATTGAGAAATTTACTGAGGCAAAAAATAAAAATAAAAAACGTTCCTGAGCTAAAAGTTGCCAGGACTGTTTCATGGAAACTGTTCATACTCTTTTGACTGGGTAATATCGCTGTCACATAGAATGTTTACATGATCACTCTTGCTTCCGAACTCTGGAATACTCCCCTCTCTACTCCTGCAGAAACCTCAATCTGTGGATAAAGCGTCTGTGTCCTTGCCCAAGTCGCGGCACCAAATGAACTTTGGTGTGAAACTGTGGGTGTGGTGCAGAGGGAGAGCTGACTGAAACCGTGAGCCCGTTAGCATAGTGGAGCATAGGTGCAGCGCTCACTCTCTGAACTGTGAGCCTATGAAACTGTGAGCCAGCCCGTTAGCATAGGGAGAGAGCTGCAGCCCGTTAGGGTGCAGTGAGAGCTCTCTGAAACAGTGAAAGCATGGTGCACAGGGAGAGCTGTGAGCCAGCCCGTTAGCATGGTACACAGGGAGAGAGCTCTATGAAATCGTGAGCCAGCTCTATGAAACCGTGAGCCAGCAGAGGGAGAGCTCTCTGAAACTGTGAGCCAGCCCGTTAGCATGGTGCAGTGAGAGAGCTCTCTGAAACCGTGAGCCAGCCCGTTAGCATGGTGCAGAGAGCTCTCTGAAACCGTGAGCCAGCTCTCTGAAAGCTCTCTGTGAGCCAGCCCGTTAGCGTGGTGCAGCTGAAACAGTGAGCCAGCCCGTTAGGGTGCACAGAGAGCTCTCTGAAACCGCCAGCCCGTCGCATGAGCTTTTTAGCATGGTGCAGAGGGAGAGCTTGCTGAGCTGGAGACTCCGAGCCGCTCCTTAGGGAGCCTGATGAAAGGCCTTTCCCAGCTCTCGGGCTGAGGTCACCTTCAGAAGAGGGTGGTCCTCGTCCTCAGCCACGCTGCCCGCCGCGAGCTCGGCTGACTCACAGGCCTGCTGACGGCCTGGCGCTGATGTGCCGGGAGCCGGTCCAGTCTGGGTTCTGAAATAGCGACGCTGACCGTCTGCACGCCACATCAAAGCCACAGACTCGGCTCGTGTTCCAGCTCCAGGGCCGGCATGACATCACCATAAGTGTCCTCACCTCAGGGGGCTGAAGTCTCATTACATTACTAGCATTTGGCAGACGCTCTTATGCAGAGTATAATTTCCTTTTTTTATATATTTACACAGTAAACATTTATACAGCTGGATATATACTGAAGCAACGCAGGTTAAGTATATTGCTCAAGGGTACAACGGCAGTGTCCTACCTGGGAATCAAACCTGAAACCTTCAGGTTACGAGCCCAGTTCCTTACCTATTATACTACACTTGGGCAATCAAAATACTTTTTTTATATTTATTAAGAGTTGGGTAAAGGCGATGTGAAAAATATGATTGTAAAGGTGTCAGTGTGTTATAAAAGGCAACAGTTTCTTTGTTGTAAAGAGGAAGCAGAGGAGTCTCAGTGCTGTTGCTGCCATTTTGGTTCAACATGTTTTGATTTTGTAAGTGTGTGATATGTGAACTTCTCCAGCTTGGTGTCTGCCACATGGAATGCAGTGGCCAATGGTGCTACTGCAGTAGTGACTTTAGACTCCGTGACGGTTGAGTGGGGAGAGTCAGGATGGGGGTAGACTGGATAAACGCATGTACTTTCTGGGGAAAAAGGGAGGAGCCTCTGCCACTGGGAGCCAGCAGCAGCTTCCCTATTGGTTAATCAAACTGTCTGTCTCAGTGTGCCGGTTCTCCCTCCCCCCCCCCCCCCCCGACACTCCCTCTGTTCCGTGTGTGCTGCAATCCAAGTCCCAACTGAAACACACCAGCGAAACGGACAAAGCTATCGAGCTAACCAAAGTTATCTGCTAAAAACAGAATTATGGACAAATTCGAAGAAGAGTATAATTCTGTTATATCACAGACTTGCCAAATACATGGCGTGACTTCGTTGAAGGACCTTCAGCGCGTATGTTTGGATTTGCTGTTATCGAACAGAGATGCTGCTTGCTTGCCTACAAAATGGCCAGAAGAAGCAATGGTTTTGATTGTTTGCCTGTTACAATCAATACAATCATTTTCCCCAAATAGTGGCGAACTGATGCGGGTCTGTGGAAAAGTTTACCTCCTGTAATGTTTTGCGGTGCACGTTTCAGACCACGCCTGACCAAAAACACTGTGATTGGTTGGGAAAATACAACTATCCCGGGAAGGTTGCCTCCTTCGTTTATGGCTAGAACGTCAAGACATCGGCCAGGCTCTGTTGAAGGAAGTGAAAAAAGGACTGGGTCGCAAGGCTAGGATGGGGGGAACTGCAGGATGTGTTATGATGACCTTGGCGTGTGGTTGTGTGGGTGGTGCATTTCGTTTGTAGAAATGAGATAGGGAGCGTGATGATATAAACAGTCTCTTCCATCTTCCAGAACCTCAGCAGAGAAACCTCCGATTTTGGTCTGAGGCAATAGAAAACACCCTCAGCCTTCAGTGTTTAAGGCCCAATTTCAGCTGCTCCATCTATAAAAACTGGACGCCCGGCAGGCGTGAAGATGCTTAAGACGATGTCAATGACGACAAAACAAAGGTTCGAACTCAATGCTGAAAAGACACGAGGCTTAAATCCCGAAGCGCTCGTCTGAGTGGAGAGGAGTCTGTCCTGCTGGAGACGGTGGAGTCCACCCTTATCAGAGGCACAGAGTTTCGAGCGTGCTCCTCAGAATGCTGAGGGACTGCTCCGTGCCTCGCTGTTTGTCTTCAGTCAGTCTTAACGGGGGAAGTTTTAACAGCGGGGATCCGGGGGCGGCAATTGAAAGAGAGGTGAGTGAGCGGGAGGGGGAGGGGGCCGGATTAGTTTTTGAGCCAGAGAACAACAGGCTTAATGGGGTAACTGCAGCAGGGGGGGGGGGGGGGGGGGGGGGGGTGGCGAGGGAGGGTGGCTGGAGGGGCGGGGGGGCACAAGTGGAAAATCTGAAAACTAAAACAAAACTAAAACAAAAACTACAACTCAGTCTAAAAATCAGTGCATTCCGTCCTAAACCTACCAACCTAACCATCCCAGTCAGTCAGATTCTGAAATTCTAACACATTAACACGGGTTACGTCAGATTCATTTAGCAGATTCTCTTAAGCAGAGTGACTTAAGCATTACTGCATTAACCTGATTTGCATGAATAATAATGCCAGACGAGGCTAACAATAATCCCAGACCAGAAAATATAGATGTAGCATCACTGCTACACTGACCAAGAACCAAATACTGAGTACATACAGACTACATCATACATCATCATAATAAGAAGAAAAACACACAGTATGAATACACAATATGCCCCCTCGGTCCCACCCAAGGCCCCGCCCCCCTTGGTCCCCCTTCTCTGTTTCCCTCAGTCCCACCCCATCCTCATATGCTACCTCCTCCTCCTGACAGCTTTGGAGCTCCACCCAGCCCTGGGGAGAGACGCTCGGTCGCGAGCTCCACCCAGCCCTGGGGAGGACGGCTCGGTCGCGAGCTCCACCCAGCCCTGGGGAGAGAGGCTCGGTCGCGAGCTCCACCCAGCCCTGGGGAGGACGGCTCGGTCGCGAGCTCCACCCAGCCCTGGGGAGAGAGGCTCGGTCGCGAGCTCCACCCAGCCCTGGGGAGAGAGGCTCGGTTGCGAGCTCCACCCAGCCCTGGGGAGATTACAGCGCCTCTGGCGCTGGGCTCCATAGGAACAGAACTGATCATCCCAATCCCAGAGGTCAAACGGGGGGAGACGACGAGGGAAAAGGGCGGGGGGACGCCATTTCAGCTTCCCAAAAGGGGGGGTCGCTGAAAGTTTGCATTTAATAAAACTGATATCACCTTCCTCACACTGCAGAAAAGATCAAAGAACAGATAAAGATAATGAGATGATAAAGATAGCGAATGATTATAATATGCAGATGCTGCAGTTCCGTGATAATTGAGAGCTGAATCTGTCTGAGGTTCCAACACTCGAGAGATAACTGCGCTGTCTCGCACCACAGACAACCAGAACGCATTTCCGAAAGGATTTTTGCAGGGATTGTGGAAAGCTGTGTCAAAAACACATCTCGGAACATTTGTAGATTAAACCATTTGCAGGAGAAGGAAGTAATCAAGGTCTAAAGCGGAGTAATCACATTATGACCACACACAAAAATTAAATGCGCAACTTAAGTAATGTTTAATTCAAGATTTTGTCCACTTTTAGCAGTATTGCCTAGGACTAAAGCCACATTTCATTAATTCAGGCATACAATAAAACACAAGTAGTATAGCACAGAAACTGAGCTACTTTACAGTGGCGTGAAAAAATTGCTAACCGTAAACCTTACCACGGCGACGGTTGTGTGGAAATACCGCTAACCGTAAACCTTACCAGGCCGACGGTTGTGTGGAAATAACCTTACGCTAAATACCGTAACCTTACCAGGCGACGGTTGTGTGGAAATACCGACGGTTGTGTGGAAATACCGCTAACCGTAAACCTTAGCAGGCCGACGGTTGTGTGGAAATACCGCTAACCGTAAACCTTAGCAGGCCGACGGTTGTGTGGAAATACCGCTAACCGTAACCTGCAGCAGGTCAGTTGAGGTGAAATGCTGGCCCTGTGAGTAAGGCCTGATGGATGTAGGTAAACGCATGGATGGAAGCGAATCCTTAATGAGGACAACAGCAGGTTTCTGCAGCACATAAATCTCCTGCTGCTTTTCGACAGACCTCTGAAGAAAGCATCCACAGCAAAAAACTCTCACACACTGCAGTCTCAGTACTGTCCCCAAGCAACTGGGAGACAGGACTGGAGAGTTTGAGACAGGCATATATGGCTGTCTCTGAGTGTTTTGTGTTCTTAAGTACAACCTTTGCACAGTTTTTGGTTTCCAGAATGTTCCAAAAAAACAAAAAAACATACAAGATCAGGAAATATTTTTGTTATAATTACCTAACCGGAATGTTCCCCAATGTCCTTAAAACAGTATGATTTAGTTGGGTTTTTCATTATTCATCTATCCAATAAAAACAGATGTATCAAGAGATGAAAAGTGCAATACAAATGCAATCCATTACCATATTATCCATCCATTATAAAACCTATTATCATATTATCCATCCATTACCCAATCCATTATCATATTATCCATTCATTACCCAACCATTATCATATTATCCATTCATTATCCAACCATTGTCATATTATCAATTCATTATCCAACCATTATCATATTATCCATTCATTATCCAATCCATTATAATATTATCCATTCATTATCCAATCCATTATAATATTATCCATTCATTATCCAATCAATTATAATATTATCCATTCATTATCCAATCAATTATAATATTATCCATTCATTATCCATCCATTATCATAATCCAGTTACAAAGACGACTTTATGTGTTGGCACTCTTAGCGGGACGCTACATAAAGCCACATTCTGACCAGGTTTTTACGGAAGTGAAGCCTCGCCCAAACCTGCCTCAAATGCCTATAACATTCAGGTCTGTATTTGCATCAGCAACTTTACTTAAATGCTCTGATTCACAAACGCATTGAGGCTAGTTCATTTTAGTGAATGTTGAATATGCAATATACGAAAATGAATGACCCCAGGCCCTAATTCCACTTTGACACAAAGCAGTTGGTAAAGGTCCGCTGTGTACTTAAATGTAAGCTAAACATTTATTTAAGGCCTGACACCTCCTGATTGATAAGCTGAATCTGTGTTAAGAGTCAGCTGTCCCCAAAGGCCCATCTGCCAAATGGGGTCTTTTTATGTTTACATTTCAAATATTGATGCATCTAGAAAGCAGTTTTAGAACTAAACCATTTTTTTGCACTTGATCTTGAGTGAAAAATTGCGTGATTCTAATTTCTAACAGCTGGGTGATGAATGTAAAAGCTGTCCTTATTTCTATTCAGTAAAGTCCCCTCAGTGTTTGTCTGTTGACTTCCATAACATTAGCATCTGCCCATTTGGAACCTGAAGCGAGAGACCAGGCAAATGTCTTTTTGTTCATCTGTTGTTTTTTGTGGAGTTTTTTTCTAAATCTTTTTATGATGACTAGGAAGGCAGCCTGTGTTTGGGTTTTGTTTTGATTGTTCGAGTTGGTTCATTCCTCGTTTTGATTGTTTTTTTATTTCTTTCTACGTTTTTTTGGTTTTTCAAGAAATAAAAACGTCACTGGCAGGCACGTAGCGCTGCCTGTGGTCCTTGTTATTTTTGCCTTTGGAGGGAACTCCAAAACTCCAAAGCCTTCAGACACAGAAAATTGCTCAAAAGCCTCCTTTTCAAATCCTTTTCCTTCAGTTAAACATGCTCTTTAAAATCCCCCACCGGATGCTGCTGCCTCAAAATAGCTCAGACGCTCTGTAGACCAGCTCTCTTTCTGTAGCAAGCACACCCGCACTGCACTCGTTTCACACTAAAATTCTCTCATGAACAGAAAAAAATGATCCGAGAAAAAATGAACAGAAAATATGGTCTTCATCAGCATTTGTGAAGGGATTCAATTTGCTGTTACATACAGGGATATGAAGTGTTTGTGTCAAAAGGAATTAACAGTGTGTCACTAGAAAACAGAAATGATAAAATATGGCATAAAACATAAAGGCATTTGTGAAATGAACCAGAGCAGAGTGGAGATCATTTTGAATGAGTACCTGCAGTGCTGAAGTACTTGTGTAAGTGCTACTTGAGGCTGTAGCCCTGGGACTATGGCATGTGGGTAATCGATAGCACTGCATGGATTAGCATACTATGCCGCAATTACCCTTCATAGCAGATCCACCTCCACACAGCTTGTAGCACTTCAGCCCCATGGCTGAGCACACTGTCTCTCACTAGCCTGTAGCACCTTTAGCCCCATGGCTGTCTCCCATTAGCCTGTAGCACTTCAGCCCCCCCATCTCAGCCAATGGCTGGGGAATCTGGTTTATAATGTAATTTGGGGGGAATCCTCCAGCTGCCTCCTTCCTGTCCTGGCCCTGATGGGGGGCGTGTGATGTCACACTGCTCTGGACCGCTGGGCCCTGATCTGATGAGGGAGGAGTGCTGGGCTGCTGACTGACAGCTGTGGCAATCAGAGTGATTACAGCTCACCGGAGACAGGGGACAAAGTCATGCAGAGAGGGTCCTCGCCATGAGCAGGGGGATTTGGGGAGGGGAGAGGGGGGTCACACGGATCTGTGTGTCACAGACACCCCCCATCTCCATGTCTGGAATCATCGCCTGGGACAGCAATGGGTCAAATATTTCCATACTTACAGGCGGGTTGAGTATGTGTGCATGCATCTGTGTTGTGTGTGTGTGTGTATGTGTGTGTGTGCGTGTGTGCGTGCGTGCGTACGTGCATATGTGCGTGCGTGCGTGCGTGGGTGCGTGTGTGTCTACATAGTACACAGTGATTAAAAAGAAAAAACAGCTAATATGTCTGCTAACAGACGGTAAATAGATGCAGTAAAAATTAGACATTGAGGCAGTACTGCAAATGACTGCAATACACAGAGCAGACATACTGCACTAAACCACACACTCTATACCACACATACTATACCACACACACACACACTATACCACACTCTATGCCACATACTCTATACCACACTGTATATTACACACACTATCACACACTCTATACCACACAGACAATATCACACACTTATACCACACAGACTTCATACCACACATTTATACCACACACAATATATCACACACACACACACGCAGTCCTTATGAGGACTTCCCATTGACTACATTCATTCCGTAACCTCTAACCCTAACCCCAACCACTACATGCCTAACCTTAACCTAATTGTAACCCTAACCCCAACCCCAAACCCTAAAACAACCTCTTGACCTTATGGGGACCAGCAAAAGGTCCCCACAAAGATAAATTGTCCTCATCTTTATATCCTTGTGAGGACATTTGGTTCCCACAACGATAGTATTGCAAATTCACATGCACACACACAAACACACGCATACACACACAGTCACACACATGCACGTGTACACACACACAGTAATTTCATATGTATTCATATGTATGCTAGACTGGTGAGACCAGGTGCTGCAGCAATGTCTCCCCGCAAGCTGAAATCTGAAATAAAGTGTATGCCTGTGACACATCCCCTTTCTTGACATTATTTCTTTTCAGCTTTCCCTTCCTGTATCACTGAACCTCTATTTCTTTTTTCTTCCCCCTTCTTTCTCTCTCCCCTCCTCTCCCCCTCTCCCTCATCCTCTCTCTCCCTCTCCCCCATTATCCCTCTCCCTCTCCCTTTCTCTCTCTCTCCCCTCCTCTCTCTCCCTCTCCCCTGTCTCTCTCTCCCCGTCTCTCTTTCCCTCTCCCCTGTCTCTCTCTCCCCTCCTCTCCCCCTCCCCCTTTCCCTCTCTCTCTCTCTGCAGTAAAGGGGGATTGGGAGAGGCACACGGTGGAGGAGGGCCCACAGAGGAGATTGTTATCAGGCTCCCCGTGAGACGCATCCCAGATCAGCAGCAGTCTGTCTGCTTTCCTACCACCCCATCTCTACTGGTCTAGCGAGGACCTCTTACACACACACACACACACCCCCATCTCTACTGGTCTAGCGAGGACCTCTTACACACACACACACACACACCCCATCTCTACTGGTCTAGCGAGGACCTCTTACACACACACACACACACACACCCCATCTCTACTGGTCTAGCGAGGACCTCTTACACACAACACACACACACACCCCATCTCTACTGGTCTAGCGAGGACCTCTTACACACACACACACACCCCATCTCTACTGGCCTAACGAGGACCTCTTACACACACACACACACCCCATCTCTACTGGCCCAACAAGGACCTCTTACACGCACATACACACCCCATCTCTACTGGTCTAGCGAGGACCTCTTACACACACACACACACCCCCATCTCTACACACCTCTTACACACACACACACACACCCCCATCCCCCATCTCTACACACCCATCTCTACTGGTCTAGCGAGGACCTCTTACACACACACACATCCCATCTCTACTGGTCTAGCGAGGACCTTTTACACACACACACACACCCCATCTCTACTGGCCCAACAAGGACCTTTTACACACACACACACACACCCCATCTCTACTGGTCTAGCGAGGACCTCTTACACACACACACACACACCCCATCTCTACTGGCCTAACAAGGACCTCTTACACACACACCCCATCTCTACTGGTCTAGCGAGGACCTCTTACACACACACACACCCCATCTCTACTGGCCCAACAAGGACCTCTTACACACACATACACACACATCCCATCTCTACTGGCCTAGCGAGGACCTCTTACACACACACCCCATCTCTACTGGTCTAGCGAGGACCTCTTACACACACACACACACCCCATCTCTACTGGTCTAGCGAGGACCTCTTACAGACACATATGCACACACACTCATATACACACACAAATACACACGCACGCATGCACACACTCGCACACACACACATGCGTACACACACACAAAGAAAATAAATGGAGATAGCAGAATGCAGTTATTGTGAGAAGCAATAATACTGTCTCCCTTACTGTAATTGACCTCTGTTCTATTGCAATTCCTGCAATGAACTCAAAATGTGATTGCTTCTGTATGGGGTGTGATAAGGCATTTCCACAGCAGAGGGGAATTCATATGTGGGAAGAAGCTTTTCTGTGATTACTGAAGAGCCTGCTGTTATCTCTCTACAGTGCTACACGCACATTCACTCACACAGTCACGCACACACACGCGCGCACGTATTTGGCAATGCACACGCATGCACGCGCGCACACACGCTATTTCATTCTCTAGAGGTGTGCTCTATATTGTTTGTTTACCATGTCGAAGTCACTTGAGAATGAAGCAGCGAAGACTTCTTATTAACAAACGCTGAATAATATTACTGTTACTCTGGCAATACTGCTCTCTGTCTGGTGAGACACCTCGTTAATGTGAAGCTGGGATGTTATTCTTTGCACTGCGCATGCAGCACCATTACACCAACGTCAGAAACTCAAGGACATCGCCTCTGCACGGGGCAACTCTTCCACACTTATAACCTCCCGAAATGAGTCTGGACATGTCGGTGAATCTGCTGCAGTACGGCAAAACAAACATCCGCAACTGGAGAACGAATGATGAGCTCAGTTCAGCGTATCACATGTTGAAACTGATTCCTAAAGAAATATTATTAATTCATTATTTCAGTTGCCTGCTACACGTGACAAGGAAACTTAATGTTCGACGATCTTCATTATGGAGGAGGAAAGTCCTTATTTCAGCTGAAATTTTCTCTCTGTTGATGAACAGACTAGAGGGTGCGATTCCAGACTGCTATGCACCAGAGCGAATCGTTCGATAGTGATTAATGTGAAGGGAAAATCAAAGACTTTGAGTGGCCGGTATCGATCAAAGCGACCATCTTGCTACTGTTTACGGCCTGTTTATGATTCTAAAGACCAATGTTAATGGTCTCTTGAAAGGTTTCTTAAATGTAAGCTGGCTTGAAATAGGCTAATTATCACAAACGGATAGCCTGTTCCATTACAATTTGTCAAACGGTCGTTTGATGAATTTCAGTGTTAATTATTTACAGAACTGTGTTTAGGGGCAGACAAGGACACAGATGGCGTACTAATGAATTACGCTTTTATTTTGGTAGCCCGATAACCCGGCGTGACGGAGCGTGTGCAAACCCGTGCTCACTGCAGCTCTCCCACCGGCCGCAGCCAGTCATACCGAGCTCTGCGGGGAACGCCATTCGCCAAATTCATTCACCTCCAACACAGAGAAATTAAGAGGCAGAGCGGAATTGACAACAGTGAACACTGGGAAAAGCAGGGAGAGAGAGAGAGGGAAGAAGGAAAGAGAGAGAGAGGGGGGGGGAAAGGCAGGGAGGAGAGAAGGCAGGCCAGGCCCCAGAGTTTAAAAGCTTTGCAGAGCTGCAGCCTTGCTCACTGGCGTAAGGGTGCTAAACAGTGGGGTTTACATGTCTGACTGAGTGAGTGACACGTGATTAACTCTTTAATAGACTGACTGATCGCCTTACAGGTGACTGACTGACTGACAGATATCTGACAGACTAACAGGTGACTGATTTATAGGTACCTGACTGACTGACTTACAGGTAATGAACTGTCATAGATAGCTGACATACAAATGACAGACTGACTCACAAGTAACTGACTTACAGATGACTGATAGATAATTAACTAACTGTCTGACTTACTGAACTTGGTCGGTTAGAAACCCATCAAAAGCTAACTGACAGGTTATCTCACATAGCCTGGTGTCTGCATGTGATTTCTGTCTACAGAAACTGATCCAGGGTCAGTTTTCCAACACTGCTGCTATCCCTTCAAATTTTGAGGAAATTGGTCGCATGGCTCCCTGTTCGATGTTCAGTGAATCATGTGCACTTTGTGTCTTTGCAGGCGCAAGGTGACAAGTAAATAAGAAGGAAACAGGACACACACCCACACACTGTGTAACTTGCACTCTAGGGATTCAGTTCAACAAGAACCAGCCGTTTGACCTACAGTGTGTGGTCTGTCAAACTATGGTAGCAGTACACTAGATCTCAACAAACAGGTGCATCTGCGGGTCAGGGGAAGCCATCTTTACCCACTCTGAGTGGCTGATATCCATCCAAAGGTGAACCCTTTTGTTTGGAAGGTGAGGAGAACCACATTTCTTTTCAGATCAAGATGATTCTTGATTCCGGAACCCAGATCCCGGTTCTAGATCCCTTCTAGAACCAAGATCCCTTTTCTGTCCTTCCATAGGTTTACCCACTTCTAAACATTCACTCATCAGAGACAAAGTAGAATGATAGGAATACTGTGCGTGTGCACCTTAGGTGTCTGATTGAACATGTGCAAGCACATTCACATTGACATGCACTTGCTTTAATAAGATAACCAAGCACATGCTCCACCTCACTCCGTAAGCTGTCAATCAGACAGCTGTCCAATCGCAGAACGGACAATCATGGATGTGAAGGCTTCTGGGTTAAAGCTGTATTGGACACATCAGGTGAATGTTACTCAATTTGTAACCCAGCAATATCATGAGTATCATGTGACCGTTCCTCTTCCTCAACGTCAGGACCATCCAGTCTACTGAGCGAAACGCGCACAGGTGTGGTAAATGCCAGCGACTAGCGCCTCCCTATGGGGTCCCGCAGTACTGCAGGTCACCTGACATTGATCAGAGCAGAAGTACATCTCTCGCTGACGACAGCTGGCAGTAATCTGACGTTTGCTGGTTCGAATCCCACATGGGACACTGCCACTATACCCCTAAGCAAGGTACTGGATTTCTTCAGTGTACACCTAGCTGTATAAACAAATGGATGCTATGTAAAAATGCAAAAGCCATGTAAGTCGCTCTGGATAAGAACATCTGAAAAATATCTGTAATGTACTGTCAGTCAGTGTTTGGGTGCTGGGGACAGAGAGTTTTTTGTAATCACATCTATGCCTGAGCTAGTTTTGGAGCACTGCCTAACCTTTTTTGTCGGCATGGAAACGCAGAAGGGTGTGATGTCACCTGCACGGTGTTTCTGGTTAAAATGAGCCCTGCGGGCTTCAGCGGCGGGACGCTCAGAGACGTGGGTTAGGGGCTCGGCCGCGGGGGGGCCGCTGGCCAGCAGAGCTCACAGCGGTGCTCACGGCCAGCACGTCTGAGTGACATCACACCAGGTCCTCGTATAATCGCTGCAAGGCGCTGAGGACGTGAATCTGATTCCCAGCTGCGTTTCACACCGGGAGCGATGAAATCAAACAGGCATGCTGATGCATCCTTGCCCTCGGCCTTTTGGTGAAAAGGTTACTATTTGCACTCGCCATGCAACTCTCCGGGAGAATGATCAATTCTGTGTCTGACTGCAGGAAGCCAGGGCCCATACAGATGATGAGTCACTTTATAATTCATTTACTGTCTGTCTGTCTGCCTGTCTGTCTGTCTGCCTGTCTGGCTGGCTGGCTGTCTGTCTGCCTGTCTGGTTGTCTGTCTGTCTGTCCAGCTGGGTGTCTGTCTGTCTGACTGGCTGTCTGGCTGTCTGTCTGTATGTCTGTCTGGCTGTCTGTCTGTCTGCTTGTCTGGCTGTATCTGACTGTATGTCTGTCTGTTTTTTTATCTGTCTGTCTGTCTGACTGGGTGGCTGACTGGCTGTGTCTGTTTGTCTGGCTGTCTGGCTGTCTGTCTAGCTGGCTTCTTGGCTGGCTAGCTAGCGAGCTACACGTCTCTCCTACGCTCCCTAGAGAGCATGGCGAAGGGTAGGATACAGTTGAATGGCACAGAGGAAGATTGAATGTCTCTAACCCTCTGGGTGAAAGCGTCTGGCCCCAGTCACTCTCTGCCAGACCAGCCTTGCTAATTTACCAGCTAACTGGAGCGCATTCAGCACGGGGCTCCTGAGGTCATCTAAATGAGGTCAAGTACCACGGTATTCCTGTAACACAGTAAAATTCTCTGTGTAACTCTCAACGAGGTACATTAGTCCAATAGGATTCATATGTACTCTATCTGGGAAAAATTCACTTTGTCGGAGTCGATTTTACACTGGTAAGTTTGGGATATTGAGGTAACCACTGAGAGATTGTGTATTTCCATGCAAGATCCGTAAGTTATACGAGTGATTTGGGGGAAAAGCCTGTTTTAATGGGTTCTGTGATCCAGACTGAGGCACCACTCACTTTCAGTGCAGAGAGTAAACACTGACATCATTAATCAATCAGAGAAACCATTGGTCAGTTAATCAACCAATCAACCAATCAGTGATGTCTAACGGAGTACAGCCCAGTAGCTCTTGTGACTGCAATGCGCCTCTTGCTGCGTTGTGAGTCATCCGGGAAAGGAAACCCCCCCCCCTCCCAAAACCCCTGCACCGCCAAACTCCGCCATCTTCCCTGAATTCCACAGTTCAGGGTCCCCCGAGCTCGCTCCTCTCCCCCCTAATGAGAGATTAATAGGTGCTAATTGACGAGGCCTGCGTTGCCCTGCCAAAACACAGAGGACAGAACACTGTATCCTTTTCAGCCCCTCTCTCCTCCCAGTGCCCCGCCCTTCAAACCTGCCAAAGATGTTCTACATGATGTCCAGATATTTCACTCCAGATATTCCACCTCAATGGGCAGCTTGGCGGTGCAGTGAACTCCACTGTCACCTCACGGCAAGAAAGTGGCAAGTTCAAATTCCCGAATGAGGGCCTTTCTGTGAGAAATGTGCACGTTCTCCCCGTCCGTGAGTTTCAGACTGGTACACTGGCCCCCCTGCGACCCTGACCAGGAACAATGTTTAAGAAAGTGGATGGATGGAGTCTGGAGCTGAACATCATATCAGTATATAGAGTATCTGTGCCTTTTCCTTTTCCCGTGTGCTGATCATCGTACGTCCTGCTGCTTGGCCATGCTGCACAGTGAAACAGTGGAGGAGACTGCCACGCTCCAGGCCTGATGATGTAATTTAACTTCACGAGTTTGACCTTCATTGATTCACGGTGAGCTTGACATGCCTGTGCTCTACGAGCGGAGGACACAGAACAGGAGTACGGTGGGTCTGCTCGGCACAGATAAGACCTGCAGCGGCAGGGTAATTGCTGAATGTGAATATGTGAATTAATATATGAATATGAATATATGAATATTAATATGAATGTTATTATGAGCGCAGTTTGTGGACGCTGCTGCATGTGGATGTTGCAGTGTGTGGATGTTGCTGCATGTGGACATTGCTGTGTGTGGATGTTGCTGTGTGTGGATGTTGCTGTTTGTGGATGTTTCTGTGTGTGTATGTTGCTGTTTGTGGATGTTTCTGTGTGTGGATGTTGCTGTGTGTGGATGTTGCGGTGTGTGGATGCTGCTGTGTGTGTGTGGATGTTGCTGTGTGTGTGGATGTTGCTGCATGTGGATGTTGCTGTGTGTGGATGCTGCTGTGTGTGTGGATGTTGCTGTGTGTGTGGATGCTGCTGTGTGTGTGGATGTTGCTGTGTGTGTGGATGTTGCTGTATGTGGATGTTGCTGTGTGTGGATGCTGCTGTGTGTGTGGATGTTGCTGTGTGTGTGGATGCTGCTGTGTGTGTGGATGTTGCTGTGTGTGTGGATGCTGCTGTGTGTGTGGATGTTGCTGTGTGTGTGGATGTTGCTGTGTGTGTGGATGTTGCTGTTTGTGGTTGTTTCTGTGTGAGGACATTCCTATGTATGGCCCGCACTTATTGGCTGTTCTGGCTGCGCAGCCCGCTCTCATTGGCTGTTCTGACCGGGCGTGCAGCAGCAGTGATTCTGCTGTCAGCTGGGAGCCGCAGCCGTCTTTGACAGACAAGGGCTGAGGTGACAGGATGGAGAGATGAGCTGGCAAGGACAGGAAGAACACAATGTGACTGGGCAGGAGGAGAGAGAGAGAGAGAGGGGGAGAGAGACAGAGAGAGAGAGAGAGAGAGAGAGAGAGAGAGAGAGAGAGAGAGAGGTTTTTCAGGGGGAACTAGGTTTCAGTACTGGTTCAGAGGGAGGTCGGCATTTTTATGAATGAACAGAAAGCCGTGTGTCTGGGTTGAACTGATTTGAAATGCTCTCAACCTAGTTTCTTGTAGAATACTGACAGTTTTATAAGAAAAACTTTCACCAACATTCAGAAGAAAATCTCTTCTTATAATTATAACTTTTGCTTAAAACA
Source organism: Anguilla japonica (assembly GCA_025169545.1). Classification (NCBI taxonomy): domain Eukaryota; kingdom Metazoa; phylum Chordata; class Actinopteri; order Anguilliformes; family Anguillidae; genus Anguilla; species Anguilla japonica. The sequence continues at coordinate 1,951,906 of CM045895.1, forward strand.
CGCTTCTTTGAAACTCTTAACTGACTTTCAAAATATCCAGTTGGAACTGTGAAAGTTTTCCCATTTGTATTTGGCTCTGGACCTGGTTTGAGTATGGCACGCACACGTGTTGACGTGTGTAAGGTGAGCGCTGTTTGCTTGGAGCTCCTCCCCATGTTTCTGCGGAAGGGGGGATAGAAACGCGGTGTTTGCGGCTGTTCCAGCAGCTGTTCTGATAGGCTGGCCGAGGTGTGTGAAATGCGGTGTTTGCGGCTGTTCCAGCAGCTGTTCTGATAGGCTGGCCGAGGTGCATTGAGTGTGTGTGACAGTGTGAGTGTGAGTGACAGCGTGCCGTCGAGGGCTCTGCTGGGCCAGGCTCCTGCTGCAGTAACAGCAGACTGACCGATGCGTCCTCGGGGGGGGGGGGGGGGGCAGCGACCTGGTGCTTTCTGCTGAGCCAAAGCCCTGATCTTTCACTGCCATCCCCCCTTTGGTCTCTCTCCCTCTCCCTCCCTCACTCTTTCTCCCTCCATCTCTCTCTCTCTCTCTCTCCATGTCTACGACTCTGCCACGCCTGAGCAGCCAGACAGAAAATCCGGTGATTGTTTCTGACAAAAATAGAGAGGTGCAGACAGAGAGAGAAAAAGGGAGACACAGAAGAAAGAAGAGAAAGAGGAAAGAGGGAGAGAAAGAGACTTTACTGCATACAGAATGTATTTCATGCCAATAAGTCACAGTGTGCTGAACTGAATTGAGAGAGAGAGATAAAGGAAGGAGAGAGAGAATGAGAGAGGGAGAGAGAAAGAGCGAGAGAATCAGACAATGAGAGAAAGCAGAAGAAGACTAAATGCAGGAAAGCGGCAGTGACGCAGGAAAGAGAAAAAGAACAGATGAAAAGAAGGAGGGGAAGAGACCAGTGCCGCAGAATGGAGGAGTAAAAACCAGAGATTGTGCTAATGCACCATTCACAGTCCCTCCATCTTGTTAATGCTACTTCACTTATTAGACTTGATCATTATCAATCCTGCCTGTAAAAGCGAAGCTTTTCTTTCTCCACTGATGCCACTGCGTTTTGACAGCTTTAGTTGCTGGACCATCAGCTGAATCAGCAAAGGCCCCTCCCACTCACTGACTGAAGTCAGTCTAATGCAGGTGTGTTGTCCGTCAGGAGGTAAACCACTGTAAACACAGGTGTGCCAGAGCTTGGCTGTCACAGACTAGAGGCTTCCCTTCTGTTTATCTCACGAGGACGTAGCACGAATCATTAAAACCCTGCAAGCAGACACCGCGCTCTCTCACTCTCCACTCCAGTGTGCGAGCGCTGTGTGTTTATGGGTATTAATGGTGCAATATCAGCTTCACACTTCCCTCCTGCACTGCGTCTCTAGTGCAGTCAGGCCTGCTCGAGAAGAGAAGCCAGTAAAACACATCTCACAGAGGGAATAACAGCTGCCTACTGGATTTTTAACAATAACAACAACAACTATTATTATTATTAGTTTATTATTATGTAGGTGGTTTACAGATGTGTGTCCCTTATCAGACCCCTCAAAGGAAAACAGACTGTTTGCAGTGCTGACAGGGAGTCAGCAGGTGTAATAATGAGACAGTGCTCAGTTGCAAAACATCGATTGGACAGCTCAGGTTCTCCATTATACAGCATAATCATTGTTTTGTATTGTTGGAAAGCCGATGTCATGGGGACAAAGTTGGTATCTTTGGTGGTGGGGTTCTGACTAAAGATCTTGAGACCTATAGGTCAGCACCCAGCCAGATACATAGGTTAACCCAGTGTGATATTCTTACAGTGATAGTGCAAGCAGGATAATTGATGTACTGTTTTGTTATGACTGCGTGTTCATTTGATGACTGGTTTTCCATTAATCTTTGGGTATATAAGAGGATTGGGTATATTTGGGTATATAAGGGATTGGGTATATTTGGGTATATAAGGGGATTGGGTATATTTGGGTATATAAGGGGATTGGGTATATTTGGGTATATAAGGGGATTGGGTATATTTGGGTATATAAGGGGATTGGGTATATTTGGTTATATAAGGGGACTGGGTATATTTGGGTATATAAGGGGACTGGGTATATTTGGGTATATAAGGGGACTGGGTATATTTGGGTATATAAGTGCAATGGTTCAGGGAGACTCGTCAGTACGACCTTCTGCGTGTCATACGTGTATACCCATTTCACCACTCACATTTTGCACCATTGTATATTACCATTATTTAAAATGCTGTACAATAAATTGCATTCACTTTAACCAGCCTTTCCCATTTGACTCTTAGCACTGTACAACTAGCAGTTCTAAGGTCCTAACAACACACAGAACTCAGCATATCTGCACCCCCTAGTCACTCGACTATACACTAGTGCTGTAGCAGGATACACAATTGTATCTATGCATGCTACACAAACCAGAGGCACGTCTGTGTCTACCACGATAGACAGCGATCCGTATAGAGCCACACTACTGGCAGATCACTTGCAGTCTCCTTCTATGCATAACTGTTAGCACAGAGGAAAGGTTAAAAGATTATTTTTGGAGTCAGATAACTGAGATAGCATTAAATTAATCCAGTTCCAGTAGTGACAGGTAGGATTACATGCGTTTCTTCATCACTCAGATACTTCCGCTGTTCAGTGTTTGCTGAGGGGTTTTTTACAATAATAATAATAATAATAATAATAATAATAATAATAATAATAATAATAATAATAATAATAATAATAATATATTATTATTGTTGTTGTTGTTGTTGTTGTTATTATTATTATTATTATTATTATTATTATTATTATTATTATTATTATTATTATTATCTGTTGTTCAGAGGAAAAGGGACTGTCGGTTCACCGTTTTCTGTTTTGTAAAAGGGGTGGAGCATGAAATGCTCAGCGCTCCATTTCTGTCAGTTTCTATTTGTCTGTTTTGTCTGTTTGCAGGGATTTTGGCAAGGCTGGGATGACCACTCCAGGCATGTGGATAAAGGCAAATTTGACTGAACTGGAGGGCGGAGGGGACCGGGAGGATGGGGGGATCCGGGGGGGGGGGGGGGGGTGGCTGAGCAAAGGGAGAGGAGCCGGGGTGGGGTTCAGATTGAAGCCCTTTGCTATTTCCAATATTTAATATAGTTTCTGAAATGAATGTGTATGACAACACTGTTCCAGTCATGCAAAGAAAACTATCACTACTCTACAACGTACTCCCCATCTAGGATTGCTCTTATCACATGTATCCTTCTGTATCTTGTACCTTGATCTTGTCCCTTTAGCATATTACACTTGTATCTTCATCCAGATCTTGCATTGAACTTTTGTATCATTACCTTGATGTGCTAAGTCTATCATATCTTGTTGTTATGCCTCATTCTAGTTTGACTTGTCATAACTTCCTGACCTGGCCTATACTTACTGTGTGAACTGGACTAGATGTTCTATCAACTGTTATACAATGAGTATTGCACCTTACTGGACCTTCAGTATGCACTTATTGTACGTCACTTTGGATAAAAGTGCCTGCTAAATAAATGGAATGCAAAAGATAATAATGTAAAGAGGAAGACCCAGGTAGAGTTCCAGCCTGGTCTTTGGTGGATCAACTAGATTTTATAGTGCACAACAACACTGTCCCATCCTTTGTGCAGTCAAACCTTGAGCATTCAGGTCCAGAGTCTAGGAAAAGCACATCAACTTAGCATTGCACATCAGGGACTATACAGTTGAAAGGTTGACCCTCACCCTCTGATGAATAAAAGAACTTTGCCTTGAGCATTGGATGGCGAGGGTAATGTGATGATGTCCACCCAAGGGTGAAGCAAGCTGTCCCTTTTGGCCGTAGGTGAATGCTCTTTCAATCTCACACCCGGGCTCCAGCAGGGAAGCCTCAACTGCTGCTGGTGTTAAGACCAGTCACTGTTTACTTTTTGGAAGGAGACTGGAAGGAAACAAATTAACATTTTTGCTATACGTGCTATTTGGCATTCTTAAATGGATGTCCAATGCAGTTTGCTCGGATAATAAAATAGAGATGAGACAGCTGTGATGTGAAGTAGAAGACAGAGAAAAGTGCATTGTACTCCTAGAACAAAATATTCTAGTTAGTACCAAAAACAGGTCTTTCATTTATCTCTGTATAGGGAACCATATTGGGTGTCATATAGGGCCCCTGTAGAAGATTCTAAGGAGACCCCTAAGTACACAGTTCTGGTTACAGAACCTTCTATGAAAGGTTAGGTGCAACCTCAATAAGGAGGTTCTCCCCGGGAACATTCAATAGAGAGATCTTCATGGAACCATTGACTGAGGTTGTTTTCTAATGGCAAAGGAGGGCTCTTCAAGTGGACAAAGCTCAATACAGAACCCTCATCACACCAAAGAGCCCCTTTCCTAGGAGTGCAGTCAGAACAAACGCAACAAATGGCGACAGTGTGTGATTGGTGGATGCTCCTTCCTGCTAACCCCCACAGGCAGTTCAGGAGAAGCCAGAATGTATTTAGTTTCTTCCATGCTCCGCCCTGTAAGGTCAGGGCTGTTTTACTGTTCAGTATCAGTGGTGCATTAAGAGGAGTTTGCAGGAAAATGGCTTCTATCCATATCACATACAGTACTTTGTTATTTTACAGTATCAGTCGCTGATAACTACTAGCTTGTGTACTCCTGATCAGACAGATCAGATTGGCCTGAAGAGATTGTGAGTTTTCCACCATGCTGTGTCATAGACCCTGTTTCTTTTCATGCAACATTTATCTAATTTCCTGACAAATCAGACACCTGTCACTTTCTGAAAACAAGAAATCGCTGAAATACAGTACCTCTGGAGGGGGTGCATTGGGCCAAGATGTAATGTGAAAGTAAATGTTCTAGTGCAGGGGTGGGCAAGGAGGGGATTATTTGTTTCTGCACTTGATAGCAACTTCTGCTCTTAATTATTTAATTAGCCCAGTCCTATGTGTGATCTGACATTTTAGCTACATTTATTGATAACCCTTATGGAAATGGGATATTCGGAAAAGTAAATTTTGAAGCAAAATTTATTATTAATATACTGTAACATTTCAGAAAAATGTGGGTGAATATACAAATAATTGCTGCTTTTAGATATTAAATATAACATTTAAAAAATAAACTGCTGTGAAATACACTTTTCATTATATCTGCAAAAGTGTATACTTACCATAGACATCAACATATTCCGTTTCCAGACAGCTCACGAATCACAGCTGATAATGTTTCAGTCACTCAATATTACATTTTAATAGAGCTAATTAGGCCAGGGATAATTGGTGGGAACAAACACCTGTATCCTCACCAGCCAAGCAGAAATGAAACTGCCCCACCCTCACTCCTAGTGTGTGTCTTCTGTCATCAACACTCAACAGACAAAACATCTCACAGGGAGCATGGTGAGTTAAAAGACTATGAGTTGCCCCACCATAGTTACCTTACCATAGTAACCCTGGTCTAAAATTATCCGACCATAGACTTAACATGCTAGAGACTTGCCCTACCATAGAGTATCCAACAATATAGTACCCTACCATAGAGTATCCTACCATATAGTGCCCTTCCATAGAGCTACCCTACAATAGAGTTACCCTGTCATAGTTACCCTAGCATAGAGTAAGCCTGCCACAGAGTTACCCAACCATAAAATGTCCCTATCATGGAGTTACCCTACCATAGAGTTACACTATTATAGAGATCATAGAGTTACCCTGCCACAGAGCTGTGCACTAAACCATAGATACATGGTTGGATATGCAGCATATCATGGGCATCAGCTCATATGTAGCGAATGTGCAGAAATCGATTTGGCAGCCGTGCCTGATCTGAATGTAAACAGGGCGAAAGACAACATGTAGTTTATATTCATGAAAACTTGAAACTGGTTCATTTTAAGTCACAGGGGACCTAGCATGAATAGTCTTGTTGACAGAATGTTATTCAGAAATGAGAATTTGAATTGCGTGTGTTCATTTTCATTTTAGTGGGAAAAATAGCATTCCATAAAATTTGTTGAGGCGTATGGTTCACAATGTTCTGGCTAAATTAAACCAAAAGCATCGGACGATGTTAGGAATGAGTCTGCACATAATATGCGGGGAATGTTTAAGTGTTTATTCCTCACAGAAACTGGAGTCAGCCCTGGCTTCACCTTACACTCGGAATTTACCTTCATTCTTTAGACCCTGTGCACCTGCGTCTCTGCTCAACCCAGATTAGCCCAGAGCTCGATCTGAGCCAGGATGGCGCTGAGCAGGGGAACAATACGGGGGGGGGGGGGGGGGGGGGGGGGGGGGGGGGGGGGGGGGGGCGGGGGGGGGGCGGGGGGGGGCTTGAATGAAACACAAAACCTCTTCTCACAGCCCATAAGGTAAACTGAAAGACGATATTTAGTTTGACAGTCAGTTAACACTTTTCCTGAAAGTCATGGGATCCCAAACAGGAAATCTGCTTATTATGTGCATATTTAATTATTCCCATTGTGCTTAATTGTATATAAGGGGACGGTGTTCTCATGCTATTTCGTTTTGTCGACAGTGTCGCTGCAGTCACATGTGCGTACAATGACAGTAAAAGCCGAGGCAGGTCAGCACTCACAAAATGCTAAATATTTGTAAATGTTCCATTGCATATTTATTTATGTAAAAATATTTACAGGGAAATAAATACAGTGTGAGTGCTGATCGGCCACTGAAATATTCTCACGTCAGGACAGTGAGGCCCTTTCTAAATGGTCTTGGCAGTAGAGCATGTAAATATCCTCCAAAGTCACTACAGTTCTGCAAATATTTATTTGAACCTCATCCAGTCTTGCATATCTTACACAGTGGGTGGATTAAGAGTGTGCTCATCGATTTCATGGTCTAGACTGCTGTAATTGCAGCATGCTTAAAAAGCCAACTATAGCCTGGGTACGACCAGGTTTCGTGCAGGACTCACGGCTATTAATACCGTTAAAGAACTGAGGTTCTCAACTCCTGTACTATATCTGCTGCCAAGGATCTATAACACATACACTCACCGACCACTTCATTAGGTACACCTGTTCAACTCCAAACTGCACGCGTTAACGCAAATATCTAATCAGCCAATTACGTGGCAGCAACTCAATGCATTTAGGCATGTTGACATGGTCAATACGATCTGCTGAAGTTCAAACCAAGCATCAGAATGGGGAAGAAAGGTGATTTAAGTGACTTTGAACATGGCATGGTGCCAGATGAGCTGGTTTGAGTATTTCAGAAACTGCTGATCTACTGGGATTTTCACGCACAACCATCTCTAGGGTTTACAGAGAATGGTCCGAAAAAGAGAAAATATCCAGTGAGTGTGGAATTTTTAAGAGTTTGATTTATTCCGCCGTACTTTTGTAAGTAGAAAAATAAATGCAGGCACGTCTTCGTTTCAAAATAGGTCGTTTAATATAGCAAAGGAACTAGTGGGTCTGTTACCCAAGTACAGATAAACACAGAACCAACAAATGACGGAGACAGTGAATACCCTGTTCCTTCAAGGAAACAAAGGGCCAAATGGTTATCTTAAACGCATCAAGGAGAAAGGGGGGGAGGTAATCAGACATTGGGGGGAAAGAAACAAGGTATGGGGAATTGGACTGAAGTTGGGGGTAGAGGATATCACACAATGGTACTGCATATCAAAGGGAGACAATTTGACTGGGCAAGGGGGTAGAGGATGTGGCACAAAGAGTGTGATTAAAAGGTCAATTTAACTGGGTTTGGTGGTAAATAATCTGCAACTGGCCCACTACAATGTGAGACACCTCAGAGGGGTAAATTGTGGCTCCCATGTTTTCCAACAGTGAGCGGCAGTTCTCTGGGCGAAAATGCCTTGTTGATGGCAGAGGTCAGAGGAGAATGGCCAGACTGGTTCAAAGCTGATAGAAAGGCAACAGTAACTCAAATAACCACCCGTTACAACCGAGGTATGCAGAAGAGCATCCCTGAACACACAACACGTCAAACCTTGAAGCGGATGGGCTACAGCAGCAGAAGACCACACCGGGTGCCACTCCTGTCACCTAATGAAGTGGCCGGTGAGTGTATATTTGTTTCATGTGTTCACGTAAAAATGTATTTTTGTTCATTTAAAAACATAAAATTGTATTATGCAATTGTCACAATTATATGTTTTTTTTAACACATTAAATTGCTATTGTAAAAACTATCTGCTCAAACAGAAAATATTTATTTTTGGTTTCATGTTACACTTTATTATTGTTTAATTGCTAATTAACATTTACCTAATGAAAATTTTATTTTTAAAATGCTGCAGTACATTACTCTTACAACCACTGTAATCAGTAAATAAAAGATAGTAACAATTAATATTGCTTTATATTAATGTAATGTTTTAGCTGTGGTGATATATTTATTCAAAACTTGCGTTATGAATTTTAAATGACAGCCATGTCATGGCAACCATGCCATTTAAGTGCTTGAAACAATAATTAGCCTTAAGTAGTTTGCCATTTACCAAATGACCATTACACTGCAGTTTATTCATTATTCCTAGTGCAACTTATTTGTCAATCATATTGAATAATGGAACAACAAACCACTCCAAGTTCTATAAAATGAACATTGTTAATAACAGCTATTTGATTTTCTTTTTGTGTACTAGTTGGTTACCTAGTGTAGCCAACCACACACTAGTGGCTACAATAATTTACTGATGATGGGTAATTATCTCATAATGACTCTCATATGGCATTCATGGGAAACAGAGAGGCAATAATAATTGCATTAACAATATCATTTGCATGAGTCATGATTAAACAAGGCAATATTTGGGAAATAATATCAGGAAATGTTGCATTGTGTCGTGCAACTGAAGAAATATTAGAACGTTTAGAAAAAAAATAATTTAAAAAATTAAATATTGTTTTGAATGCATAGCCTTGTTCGCTGTGCTGAGTTTGCATAGTTGAGGAATTTAAAAGAACATGGGAGCCCACATGATGTATGTAAACAGCCCATCCCCAGAGCACGTCCACCAGACAGGCCGTAACAAATTACCCAGACAAGCAGGACATTTGCTGCCAATCAGCCAAATCACAGCTTCATACACCGTTAATGGTGAGTTAGAGCAGCACTTTGGGAAAGCCTCGTAATATGAGGCTGTATACTAGCAACTGATGCCTGTGGTCCTATATCTTCTCTGCAATATAAACTGGCTTGGAATAATTTATTAATTTCTGTTGCTCTGTTTGACTATTCTAAGGCTCTACTCTGTTTGACTATTCCAAGGCTTTACTCTGTTTGACTATTCTAAGGCTCTACTCTGTTTGACTATTCTAAGGCTCTACTCTGTTTGACTATTCTAAGGCTTTACTCTGTTTGACTATTCTGAGTCTCTGCACTGTTTGACTATTCCAATGATCTACTCTGACGATTCTGAGTCTCTGCTCTGTTTGACTATTCTCAGGCTCTAATCTGTTTGACTATTCTCAGGCTCTACTCTGTTTGACTATTCTCAGGCTCTGTTCTGTTTGACTATTCTCAGGCTCTACTCTGTTTGACTATTCTCAGGCTCTCTTCTGTTTGACTATTCTCAGGCTGTACTCTGTTTGACTATTCTCAGGCTCTGTTCTGTTTGACTAATAGTTAGGCTCTTGTTTGGTTTAACTCTCCAATTGCACGAGTGGCTGGGTTAGTTTCCAGTGCTGAGAAGAGCGAGAAAGGAGGAACTGAGAAGCAGAACTGTGCTCTCTCTTTTTGTATTATTATGCTTTTACTTTATCCGGTCTGCTGGAAGACAGAGAGGGTGGTGGATAATGAAGAGACCAGAAAGCGCTGTGGTGGTGATTCAACTCATGCCTGCTCAGGAACGACCCACATATAGCTTGAAAGTCAGCTGCGGAGTGTACAACACATCATGACTAGAAGCTGATGTTTAAGTCTCATACTCAAACCCTCTTTTCTTATTTCACATAGAGACCTAGTTTAGTCCTTTGATGTATGTGATTTACATACTTTGCTGCAATGGCTGTTGTTTTATTCATGAACATTTTGAAAATAAATAATTTAACAGCAAATGGGGGCTTTAATTGTTTGGGCAGCAAAATTTGCCACTTAAAGCCAGTTTATTGGACATAATGTGTTACTATTTTCCTGATATTTTAATCATTATGAGTAAAGGGGTCCTTAACACCTCTTTAAATGTTCTTGCTGAAATGCCTGCCATTTTGAAGAAAGACCTCCTGTTGGAATGTTTGGTGGGAGATTTAAAATGGCTGCATTTGTGTTTTACAATGTAAAACAAATGTATGGATGAAGGCCATATGCAGGATACTCTTAAGGCTAATTTTGTATTTAATCCAGCCTTGGGGATTCTGTCAAACAGGGAAAAATGTTGTTGCTTATACAGATGATGATGATGATGATGATGGTGGTGATGATGATGATGCTGGTGATGATGATGGTGATGATGATTGTGATGGTGATGATGATGAAGCGGGCTATTAATTCCCTTGGCTGGGGCCTTGTCTAGCTCAGCATGATGGTTGTATCTGTAGTTGGCCGGAAATGTATGGCAATGGCTGTGGTTTGTAGCCTGCAGCTGGTGAGGACCAATCATTGCTGGTGGCTGAGGTGAACTTTCACCTTTCGTTGTAATCGGCTGGGACATATGAAAAGCGCTATATAAATGGGTACAGACCACCCCCCACTCTGCTACTGCCGCTGTGTTATTGGGCACAGACCACCCCCCACTCTGCTACTGCCGCTGTGTTATTGGGCACAGACCACCCCCCCACTCTGCTACTGCCGCTGTGTTATTGGGCACAGACCACCCCCCACTCTGCTACTGCCGCTGTGTTATTGGGCACAGACCACCCCCCACTCTGCTACTGCCGCTGTGTTATTGGGCACAGACCACCCCCCACTCTGCTACTGCCGGTGTGTTATTGGGTACAGCCCCCCTCCCCCGCTACTGCCGGTGTGTTATTGGGTACAGACCACCCCGGCCGACCCCCTCCTGCACGCTAAGGTCGTGTCCCTGCTGTATCGTCCCACCTGTAACCTGCAGGTGCCTCTCCTTCTCCCAGGGCTCCCTGCCGGCCCGTACTTCCAGCTCCTGCTTCCAAGGAGCCGCGTTACGCGGCGGCCATGACTGCCGCTCGGGCGCGTGTCCTCGTGCGCGCGGGCTAGCTCCAGCACGGCTCGCAGGCCCGCGTCTTATCCCCCCAGCGCTGAGCAAACGATGATGGAGTGCCTCTTTGGGCGCTCGAAACGAGCCGCGTCAGCGCGAACCGCCGGAATCCGAGCGGTATTTCAGCGCTCCGCGCGAGCCGTATCTCAAACGAGCGCTCGCTCAGTCATCAGAGCGCTCACTCAGTCATCAGAGCGCTCATCACTGAAAGCTACGCCGCACTGTTTAAATTAATGCGCTTCAGCTGTGTTAGCAATGGGCCTCCTGTCAGATCAAATACTATCTCCTCCTTGATCCTCTCCAAAGGACGAGGAAATGGGCTGTTTTTCCCCTGCAAAACCCCGCCCCCCCACCCTGAAGGTCCATGTTCTCCAGGCTATGCTGGGTGCTCTGTGTACAGTATGCACACTGTGCTGTGTTCTCCAGGCTGTACAGAGAGCTCACAGTGGCTGTGCTGGGTGCTCTGTGTACAGTATGTACACTGCGCTGTGTTCTCCAGGCTGTGCAGAGAGCTCACAGTGGCTGTACAGAGAGGTCACAGTGGCTATGCTGGCTGTTCTGTGTACAGTATGTACACTACGCTGTGTTATCCAGGCTGTGCAGAGAGCTCACAGTGGCTGTGCTGGGTGCTCTGTGTACAGTATGTACACTGTGCTGTGTTCTCCAGGCTGTGCAGAGAGCTCACTGTGGCTGTGCTGGGTGCTCTGTGTACAGTATGTACACTGCGCTGTGTTCTCCAGGCTGTGCAGAGAGCTCACAGTGGCTGTGCTGGGTGCTCTGTGTACAGTATGTACACTGCGCTGTGTTCTCCAGGCTGTGCAGAGAGCTCACAGTGGCTGTGCTGGGTGCTCTGTGTACAGTATGTACACTGTGGCTGTGTTCTCCAGGCTGTGCAGAGAGCTCACTGTGGCTGTGCTGGGTGCTCTGTGTACAGTATGTACACTGCGCTGTGTTCTCCAGGCTGTGCAGAGAGCTCACAGTGGCTGTGCTGGGTGCTCTGTGTACAGTATGTACACTGTGCTGTGTTCTCCAGGCTGTGCAGAGAGCTCACAGTGGCTGTGCTGGGTGCTCTGTGTACAGTATGTACACTGCGCTGTGTTCTCCAGGCTGTGCAGAGAGCTCACAGTGGCTGTACAGAGAGGTCACAGTGGCTGTGCTGGGTGCTCTGTGTACAGTATGTACACTGCGCTGTGTTCTCCAGGCTGTACAGAGAGCTCACAGTGGCTGTGCTGGGTGCTCTGTGTACAGTATGTACACTGCGCTGTGTTCTCCAGGCTGTGCAGAGAGCTCACAGTGGCTATGCTGGGTGCTCTGTGTACAGTATGTACACTGCACCTGCCCTCCAGGTGCCAGTGCAGCCATTTTCCATTCATTTAAAACGCATATATTTCCCACTTCCCCTCAGCCCCACCTCATTGTTCTGACCTCGCAGCTCAAGGAGAATTGATTTTGTTTTCGGTTCCACTGTGCGTGCGTGTGCAGGTGCATGTGTGTGTGCTAGTGTGTGTGTGTGTGTGTGTGTGCGTGTGTGCTCGTGTGCATGTGTGTGCGGGTGGGTGTGTGTGCGTGATTGTGTGTGTGTGTGTGCTTCTGTGCATGTGTATGCGTGTGTGTGTGCTATTGTGTGCGTGTGTGTTAGTGTATGAGTGTGTGTGTGTGCGTGTGTGTGTCAGAGAGTGAGTGAGTGTATGTGTGTGTGTGTGTGTGTTAGTGTGTATGTGTGTGAGTGAGTGTGTTTGTGTGTGTGAGTATGTGATTGCATGTGTGTGAGAGAGTGTGTGTGTGTGTATGTGTGTGTATGTATTGGCAGATCCAGGGTTATCTCTGCAGGAGCTGTCAGTCCTGGATTGCTTTAATACACGTCTACAGAAGTCAGAAGGTTCACTGGAACCTGTTTCTCCGTTCCTTTCAAAAGGGGAATCCAAACACCACCCTCCCCCCCACTACGTGATCTCTCCTGGGAAGGAGATTAGGCTCATGTGACCAACACTTTTTTGTTTAGTTCGGTGCGTTTGTGAATATTCGGATGGAATGTGTTTTTAGGCAGTCATATACTCACACTGCATCACAAACCTTACAGTTAGGATCAAAACAGCATTTTAGCTGTTCCCTGTTTTGTTCCCGTTTTATTATTAAGTTCTTTATTTTAATATATTGAGGGTATTTTCCTATGACACAAACTCTAGTTTCCATATACAACAGACTAACATTATCCCCTTTTAGAGTGAATGAGTCATATGTGTTGTTCAGCCAGTAGAAGGATTAGTACTGATGTTTGTTTTTCGTAAATGCCATTCAAAAGGCAGGTCATGCTCACGTGTGTGGCCAGCATAACCGGTAGGTGTGTACCATCAGGAGGTATGAGGTAGGATTGGTGTAGAAAGAAGAAGTTCCTGCTCACTGTTCCCAAATTAGCCCCCAAAACTAATTTCATGATGGCAAAAACATTTCGACAACAACTGAACAGCAATCTTTGTCTCACAAAAAATTCATAACGTTTAGTCCCAATCGTTTTTCAGTGAGTTATAGAAGGCATGACATTGGTATTGATGCCTTGTGGACTCTATTAGGGAAAAGGCAGGATGTTAAAGTTATTAACACGACATGACAGTACGGTGGGGCCCAAGTTTAGAGGCTCAGCTCGGTAAGTTAGCTAAATATTCAGTAGTGTTTCAAGTGCTGGACATCACAAAATCTTGTCACCGCTCGTTCTGTCGAAATTCAGCTTTCACCGTCCCATTCAAGGGAAAGTGCAGCCCCCCACTGGGGACACCCAATCAGCCACCACACCCTGTATGAACGGGCCATCCAGGGAAGCAAGGGAATATCTTCCTTACGAGCTTTACCAGCTTCTGTCGAGCGAAGAAACAAAACATTAAACTGGTTTTGGTGCACCGTTGTTGTTTTTGATGCTGCATCTATAACAAACACAACTGGCCCTGGTGAGTTTGAGTGACAGATTATCACTGCTTAGCTGCAGGACAGGGACGTGGGAAAGTGTCCCAACATAGTATTGTCTTTGTACTCTCACACCCTACGTAGCGTGGTACATCCACCATAGGGAACCAGAAATGAGTGAACCGAGTCGTTTGAGAAATTTTCATTTCTGAGCCGCACATTGTACCAGCACTGCTTTCAGATTTGAGGGTAATAACCAATTTTGTAAGGCGATGTTGTACAGCAGTGTGTTCATTTTTTAAATTAATATTCATATTTCAAAAGAACCATTTTTTGCTCATCTTTTTATGTTCTGTAAACAGTTTTTTTACAAACTCAGCAAAAATCAGAGTGGGTTCTCCGGTACTTTTGGAGTTGTTGCCCATTTTAAGAGCGGGTGGGTGAGGGGATGTATCAGGTAATGCAGAAAACTAAACGTGAGAGAGAAAATTCTCAGAAGGAAAGAACAGTTATCTCATTTTCTCCAGCATTTCTGCAGGCCTTTCCTAAGGGGTGTCACGTGGGCAAACAGGCATCCATTGTAAGCTTTCCTACATCTCCACGTCTCTTTTTTTTGCACAGTTGTAAGCTCACTTAAAACCCAGACACCGCAGGTGCCTCTGCAGTCCTTCCAGTCGTTCATCGCAGACGCACGGTGACAGAGGCGTGATTACAGGCTTCTGTGCTGGGGCAAAGCTGCCTTATTCTGCCATTGCGTTGTTATTTGGCGTCAGAGTCTTTTGCTTTCCTCGTTCAAACGAGGAGTGAAATATTGAGCACGAATCACATATAAAATATTGGAATTATAAACAATTACAATGAAAGGAGGAGCTGTTGATTTATGAGAGCAATGATGTAATCGCAGGCTGTGTTTGGCATTACTTAGACTGCTCCACCCACTCTTTTCACAGCTGCCCCCCCCCCAACAGTCCTGTAATATCAGCACTAATCACCACATTTAAAATGAATGGGTGAATGACTGGGTGAATGAAAGGGTAAACAGGTCATAAATGTGCAGGGCGAGGCTGGGTCCGTTTTGAAAAGGTGGGGATCTGGTATCCATCCCGAGACACAATGGGGCCACCTTCCCTTTCATCCTCCTCCTCCTCCTCCTCCTCGCTTCCACATGGCAGGGAGCGCCACACACCTGCCGGGGGGGGGGGGGGGGGGGGGGGGGGGGGGGGGGGGGGGGTACAGGTCGCAGAAATAATGCCTCATCCCTCCCACACAAACCCAGCCGAAACCTGATCTGTACACGCCCCCGCCCGTTACCTGGACGACCCGGGGACAAACAGGTGTGCGTGGGGAGAGTGAGCGGCGCTGGGCGCTGGTGTTAGGGTGTGCCCGTGTCTGCCCACCGCTGCGCCAACTGCAGCCAGCTCGCCCAGCGCCCGGCCGATGCCAGGGCCAACGGGCACGCCGTCCGTATTCAGAGATTCAGAGATTCAGAGATTCAGTAATTCAGAGATTCAGCGCTTCAGAGATTCAGCGATTTACCGATTCACCGATTCACCGATTCAGAGATTCAGAGATTCAGCGATTCACCGATTCAGAGATTCAGCAATTCACTGATTCAGAGATTCAGCGATTCACCGATTCAGAGATTTAGAGATTCAGCGATTCACCGATTCAGAGATTCAGAGATTCAGAGATTCAGCAATTCGGTGTGGCACAACAAGCTTTTAAATACGACACCAGAGGCTGTGGACTCATTACATGATTTATCTCCTGCTGTTATGCTTCAGGTTCACCCCTGATTTTTAAAAATCATTTTTCACTCAGTTGGGAATTGGGAAGATGGGTGTGTGCTCGCCCCAAAACAGCCGCTGCAGTCGCCCGTCTCTTCCGCCCCCCCCCCCAGTCCTCCGTCATAAATGCACTTAGTCAGCGTGCGTCACCAATGCCGCCTTGACATTTAATTCTAAATTGAACTTTTTTCAAAACTCACCAAACCGATTTTTAAAAAATGAACCTTAGTGTTCTACCTGTGTGGTATTTTAATAGCATTTTTTTATTTATAACTATATTATTATCGTTCTATTAGTATTTATTTGTGCTTCTTCTTGCCCAATGTATGGCTTATTCTGTATACGGTTATTGTCTGTTGTGTTCTATTGGAAAATCAATAAAACAATGAATTACAAAAATAACCTGTAGGCGTTTCAGAGAGGTACTCTGGGAGCTGACCTGCCGTGGCTACAGAGAGTGGGGGGTGTAGGGAGTAAGGAAGTAAGGAAATGCCACACAGGCACTGGCCAGTAAAAGGTTAATGCTTTGAAGAGCAGGTTTATTGAAATGTTTTTTTCAGAATTCTACATCAGTGTTCTTGAACTTTAGAACTTGCTTTCAGTTACCAATAGTGATTGTTACATTAGCATTAGAATGTTCAGTTAAGAACATTCTAATTGCACAATTATGGCCTTGGACCTTAAAGGGTTAAAATTGTCAGGCTGCATGAAAATGGACAGTCAGGTTAAGTCCTGTGGTGTTGAGGCACCCAAACCAACACCAGTGAACCCAACCCTTCTGACTAAATGTACTTTAAAAATGATGCCTTTCACAGGTACTGTACATACGCAACTGGAATGGAATCCTTTCTCTCAAATGAAGTGCCACCCTTCGGGCAGAGCTTGATTCTTAGATCAGGTGCAGGTCCGCGAGATGCCAAGCATTTAGGGGGGCACAATATGGACATTCCAGGGCTGATATCAGTAGCCGAAATCCGGCTGCCCACATTGACCAATGCCGACAGTATGCAGATATCTGCCTGTTTTACATTACAGCACAAACGCAAACTGCCACGATTTCCACATTCATGGAAGAAGCAGATGAGGAGAGACATTTTTATTTCTTTATTATTGCTTTATTATTTCGAAGAAAGCACAAGTCTGTGGAGCAACTGTGTTTCTGTATAGCTTTGCTTGTGAGCTTGGCTAGTAAAAAATTATAAATTAAGAACAAAATATAAAATAGTTAAAAGGCTCATGTAACTGTGATTAGGCTATTTTTCATTTACAGGACGAGCAGCACATAAAATGCATCACCTCTAACATACGCCTGTATGTTACAGCGTTACACCATTAAATCAGCCATAATCTCGTCTTATTGGCTGAAGCAGATGCGTTCACTTTAAATACCTATTGGCTGATACCAATACAGCCCCAATATTATTGGCTCCCTTCAGATAAACTGCTGGAATGATATGTAATCTAATTTTAACTCCTGATCTCGGACTGCAGTCCGCTCTTTTGTGTTGGTGTTCAGTTTGCTCATTTACATTCATTTTCTCATTGAACCCTGGGTTAAGTAGCCTGGGTCCAGTGCTACTAGCGATGGTTTCGGTTTGAATGCACAGTTAAGAGTCTGAATATTCAAGCTATGAATGGGTACAGTGCCATGCACCTCAAACACGTGCTATCTGCTTCATTAACCCTTGACTTCAGCTTGTGTCAAATTGACCCATTTTAGACTCAGACTAAAAGCAGAACGATTCTTTCGAGAGATGTATTTCGTAGCCAGTGACTAAACTAGTGTAAATTTTGTTCTTGTTTTTTGTTTCTACTTGTTCCCTATCTGTAACTGTCTTTTTATATAATAAGACAAAGCCGAAAAATAATTAAGAATGGCAGTTCAGAACAATAAATATGATAATATCAATAATCGACTGCATGAAAACCTTGTTTCATTTTAGCTTTTCACAGATAAAAATGATGTATGCCCCATGCCTTCATTATAGTGGATTTATATGAATAACATCTTCATAAAAAAATGATTTATCACACTTTCATCGCTAAATGCATAGCATAAATGCATGCATCTAGCATAGTTGGCAATGATTAATATATATATATATATAAAGTGTTCTTCCATACATTTTATTTCTGTATTGCTTTAAAATCCCTGGGTGTATTTGACCCAGGATAACAGTTTGACAGGCGCTAATAAGTAAACAGAACAGAAGTGTAAAGCCTGACGTCCAGTAATTCAATCTGGGGCTTGGATTGGGGGAGCACAAACATCTCTGGAGGGCCAGGTCCAAGGTCACCTACCCCTGGCCTAATCTGTAGACTCAGTTTTGTTATAAGAAATACATAATAATCCTTTTCATATCTGCTTGCAAAAAGGGTGTCACATTTTCCAGTTTTCAGGTAATGTATGCAAGAAATGCTATCTCTGCTGTTTGTATAAATAAATGTTTTGTGATATGAACCGAGGCAAAAGGTGCCATCCTCTCTGCTCTGTGAGGTATAGCCTCAGAAGGGTAATACCTTCTTAGCTAGCCCAGGAGCGTGTACAGTTTGTTTCAGTCTCCCGCAAAGTTATGCTTTGTGGGGTATTTTTTATACAATGCTGTAAAAAGCTGCAATAACGTTTTTTTTTTGTTTGTTTATTTTATTCTTTTTTTGATTAGGTTTTAGAGCATTTCCGTATTTGCTGTAAAATTTGTTCAGTCAGACACCACTTGCTCTACGATATAACCATACCGTATGCTTTATGAGGAGCATGTCTGGGGGGGTGGGGGGGGGGGGGGGGGGGGACTCCAAGGGCTCTGACTGACCGGGGCCCTCAAAATACTGAGCAGGGCTGGGGTGCACTAGGGTGGTGGGACCCAATGGGAGGTTTTTCATGTGCTCCCAAATCCCTGATGGTGCCCCTGGGCATGTCCGAAGGTTTGGCAGTTTTGCCAGCTGTGGTCTGTCTTTGTTTGTCGTTGCCGAAATTGATGTTTTATCAGCAAATATCGTCTGTTTATCGCATATCCATTAATGGATCTGCGCATGTGAGCGCTTTTTAATTTAATTTGGACACAAGCGATTAAACATTTCCTGCATTAAAAGGGCCAACAGATATCCAATAATGTTTTATTACACCATTAAGAGTTCAGTAAAAATGAAAAACACCTCCATTCTCAGTCCTTGGCCTCGATTCGATCAACATCCTCCTTAATCTAAGTTTAGAAATTCCAATTAAATAAATATGCTACCTTATTTCAATACAAAATGGCTCAGTGAGCTTGTTTTGTCATTGCTAAACTCACGATACATGAATGTGTGGATTTAATTGCAAGCCACAGTTAAAGGATAAACACTGATTGAATCCTGGCCGACAGCCATTTTGGCTCTAAATGCACGTGGTTATTCTGAATGACACATAACACTCAGTGTCGTCTGCGTAGCAACAGTAAGCAGGGGAAGTTTCATCGGCTAAATGTCATAACGTTACATCGAACGCAAGACCACGGTCTGAGCAATATCACGTTTCATACCTCGCAGAATTTAAACTACTGATAAAAGGTCGCGTTGCTTATCGGAGTTTAATCTGTTTTGGTCCGTGGACTCTGTGTGTGTGTGTGTGTGTGTGTATGAGTATGCTTGTGTGTGTGTGTGTGTGTGTGTGTGTATGAGTATGCTTGTGTGTGTGTGTGTGTGTGTATTTGTGTGTGTTAGTATGCTTGTGCATGTGTGTGTGTATGAGTATTCTTGTGTGTGTGTATGAGTATGCTTTGTGTGTGTGTGTGTGTGTGTGTGTATTTGTGTGTGTTAGTATGCTTGTGTGTGTGTGTGTGTATTAGTATGCTTGTGTGTGTGTGTGTGTGTGTGTGTGTATTAGTATGCTTGTGTGTGTGTGTGTGTGTGTGTGTGTGTGTGTGTGTGAGTATGCTTGTGTGTGTGTGTGTGTGTGTGTGTGTGTGTATGAGTATGCTTTTGTGTGTGTATTAGTATGCTTGTGTGTGTGTGTGTGTGTGTGTGTGTGTGTATGTGTGTGTATTAGTATGCTTGTGTGTGTGTGTGTGTGTGTGTGTGTGTGTATTAGTATTCTTGTGTGTGTGTGTGTGTGCGTGTGTGTGTATTAGAGTGCTTGTGTGTGTGTGTGCGTGTGTGTGTATTA
This sequence comes from Anguilla japonica, assembly GCA_025169545.1. Classification (NCBI taxonomy): domain Eukaryota; kingdom Metazoa; phylum Chordata; class Actinopteri; order Anguilliformes; family Anguillidae; genus Anguilla; species Anguilla japonica. Next base: position 1,971,900 of record CM045895.1, read on the forward strand.
GAGTGCTTGTGTGTGTGTGTGTGTGTGTGTGTGTGTGTATTAGAGTGCTTGTGTGTGTGTGTGTGTGTGTGTGTGTGTGTGTGTATTAGAGTGCTTGTGTGTGTGTGCACTGCACCCGATACAGCCCCCCCCCCCCCCCCCCCCAGCTAAGGGAACGGTGTGTCTCGCGTGGAGGGGACTCTCTGCTCCTTAATGTGACCAGGCCAGCAGACGCGGCCGTAAATCAGGCGTACGCCTGCAGAAAGTCTGGCCCGCTAGCCCTGCGGCATGCCAGACCCCCAGAATGCCCGCACTCACCAGACCAGGACTTACAGACAATTCATTACGGTCCATCGTCCTCTCTATCGACAGGCCGTGGAGACCAGAGTCCGCTAACAGACAGCAGGAAAGGGGGTTTCAGAGCGCTCCGAGTCTTCTGTGTGAACAGGGAGCCTCCCCCGACTGTGCAAGTGTTACTCATTCCCGGGTTAGGGGACTGCCTGCAGGTCTCCTGGCCAAACACAGCATTGACCCTTTGAAGAGGATGGTGGTTTTTTGGAATGCTTTTTCAAAATTCTAAATCAGTGTTCTAAAACTTTAGAACATTGCTTTCAGTCACCAGTATTGTTCGTTACATCAGCATTAGAATGTTCAGTTAAGAACATTCTAATCACATATTTGTGATCTTACCCCTTAAAGGGTTAATAAAATAGGGGTTGGGAGTGGGACAGTCTTCATTCACTAGTGCCAAGCTGTAAGGAAGCAGTTCCTTTTCTTAACACTGCTAGCTGGAATCTGGTTCGTGTCTGTGTGCGTCTCTCCTGGCCCTGTTTCATTATCCTCAGTGAAGTCCAGCGGTGGCTGAAGGAAATAATTTTGGACACTTGTGTACAGCCACAAGGTTTAGCGCACAGAAATATCACCAAACCTCCACCCGCGGCACGCTTCATTTAAAAAGCCACAAAAACAAGCTTGCGGAAGGCGTTTCCGCGGTGATGCTTGAAGAAGGGGCCTGTTTCTGGCCGCGTTTCGCCCTTCGCCGCTGCTTTTCCCAGCAGTCTGCGCTGAGTCCGCGTGTAAAAACCTCTCTTAGCGGAAGACGCTCAGCGCTAAATAAATAAAGCGCCGCATTAAAAATGGAGCAGGTGCCGAAACGTGCCGATTGGTCGACAGGAGGCAGGAGGAGTCGGGGGCTTTGGGGACGGGGAGGACGCCGAGGGGGCCTCCAGCTCGTTTCCAGCTCAGGCTCAGCCTGACGAGGGGGGGGGGGCCAGCCAGGAACCCCAAAAGCAGGGGAGGAGAGGGTTCAGATGGGAAAAGAGCAGGACGACACTGCTGTCAGTGTGGAGCAAAGACAGGCCACGGACTCGCTGGGAAACTGCATAAAGATCTTTCTGACTGACATTTACCTCAAACCTCTCTCAAATTAACCTCAGACCTCTCTGTCATTATCACAGAATAATAATAGCAAGACAGGGAGCGAGAGAGAGAGAGAGAGAGGGAGGAAAGGGAAGCGAAAGACAGCATTTTATATCTCAAACCTTGCTTTTGAAAACTTTTTAAAACCTTGCTCTTTAATTTTATTTACTTTTCTTTTTTATTTCTTTGCATATTAGTTTACCTTAATCTCTGATCCAGTGTTTAATTAGATCATTATTGACAGATAATAATATTGAGATATTTTAGATACATCATGGGTGCAACAAAGGCTTGACCAGCTGACAGTGTTTCAGAGGGTGGAAAATGCACAAATGAGTAATTATGAATAAGGTCAATGGCTAAGTGCACAGAATCCATTAGCTATCAAAACTTCAGCTAAAGCTACAACTTTCTCAGTCAATCAGAAAATTAGATTGGGTTCTGCCTAATCCCTCAGGTCTGATTTCTTTGAAGAATTCAAGCCTACCAAAAAGTCTCCAGACCATGGGGCCCATCCACACATTGGAGCAGTGCCTTAACAGATACTAGATCGTGGGGCCCATCCACACACTGTCACAGAGCCCTAAAAGGACAAGACACCCTGCATGCCATGGCTGCTATTTCTGTGCAAAATATTCCTGAATAATGACATTACAAGTATCAAATTAAAAGCAATTAACAGCTCGGTGTGGGAGGTGGGGGGGGGGTGCTGAGTTTGGGATGTTTGAATCGAAATGATCATCCCTCTGACGCACACAAGCTGCTATGTTCTTCTCCCCAGTAGAGTCAAACACAGTCACACTTGGCATGTGCTTCTATTGGACGCCCTGTGTTCCGGTGATGAGCTCATGTGATTCTGTGCGCTCTGTATTTGCGTTGAGGGCAGTCGCACACAGGCGGCTGTTTGGTGGTGAGCCCAGCAGCTGTCCATCAGAGGGCTCTGGGCCCGCCTACCCCCTCAGGCTCTGCTCTGTCACAGCTAACCCTAACCCTAACCCTAACCCTACCCCCTCCGGCTCTGCTCTGTCACAGCTAACCCTAACCCTAACCCCCCCCCCCCTCCGGCTCTGCTCTGTCACAGCTAACCCTAACCCTACCCCCTCCGGCTCTGCTCTGTCACAGCTAACCCTAACCTTACCCCCTCCAGCTCTACTCTGTCACAGCTAACCCTAACCCTACCCCCTCCGGCTCTGCTCTGTCACAGCTAACCCTAACCCTACCCTACCCCCTCAGGCTCTGCTCTGTCACAGCTAACCCTAACCCTAACCCTACCCCCTCAGGCTCTGCTCTGTCACAGCTAACCCTAACCCTAACCCTACCCACCGCCTCCACCTCTACCCCCTCCCCCCCTCAGGCTCTGCTCTGTCACAGCTAACCCTAACCCTACCCCCTCCAGCTCTGCTCTGTCACAGCTAACCCTAACCCTAACCCTACCCCCTCCGGCTCTGCTCTGTCACAGCTAACCCTAACCCTAACCCTACCCCCTCAGGCTCTGCTCTGTCACAGCTAACCCTAACCCTAACCCTACCCCCTCAGGCTCTGCTCTGTCACAGCTAACCCTAACCCTAACCCTACCCCCTCAGCTCTGCTCTGTCACAGCTAACCCTAACCCCAACCCTAACCCTACCCCCCCCGACTCCAGCTCTGCTCTGTCACAGCTAACCCTAACCCTAACCCTAACCCTACCCCCTCAGGCTCTGCTCTGTCACAGCTAACCCTAACCCTAACCCTACCCCCTCAGGCTCTGCTCTGTCACAGCTAACCCTAACCCTAACCCTAACCCTACCCCTCAGGCTCTGCTCTGTCACAGCTAACCCTAACCCTAACCCTAACCCTAACCCTACCCCCTCAGGCTCTGCTCTGTCACAGCTAACCCTAACCCTAACCCTACCCCCTCAGGCTCTGCTCTGTCACAGCTAACCCTAACCCTAACCCTACCCCCTCAGGCTCTGCTCTGTCACAGCTAACCCTAACCCTAACCCTAACCCTACCCCTCAGGCTCTGCTCTGTCACAGCTAACCCTAACCCTAACCCTAACCCTACCCCCTCAGGCTCTGCTCTGTCACAGCTAACCCTAACCCTAACCCTACCCCCTCAGGCTCTGCTCTGTCACAGCTAACCCTAACCCTAACCCTAACCCTACCCCCTCAGGCTCTGCTCTGTCACTGCTTTGGCAGTGGCCAGGAAAGGTCGTTCCTGTCTGGTGCATTGTGAAGGGAAGATGAAGAAAAAGGAGGAAGAGGAGGGAAGTGGATTCACTCCACATTTCACCAGCTGCACGGGGCAGCGGACCGCTATCCTCTTCAGTATTGGAGCGGGTAGGACGGCGGTCGCTATCATTGGCACTGCAGCGGATGGAAATTTTTGAAAGTGTTGATGTAACCGGGACATATGACCCCCACTGACGCTGACACCCAACTCCAAATACCTGGGGGCTGTGAGCGCCTAAACGTCACGGCGAACGGCTCAAGGTTATTTGAAGGTCATTGAGATTTTATCCCCCCCACCCCCCCCGCAATCAGGCTCTGCTGAAATATGAAGTCAGCACAGATAGCACAGATAGCACTACCTGCCCGACTTCGGGGGATGGAGAACATTCATTCACTGAATGACAAATCTGATCAGGACAAAATAACCAAAACAAATTATTCTGGATACATTTAGGGGCTTTTAATAGCAAATGTTTTTTCTCGAACCGACGTATGAAAGCTTTCAGCTGACGACGTGCCGTTATTCACCGTTTCCGCGAAGCTGTCGCCCATCTGCGCGGGCTGCGAATTCACGCTCCATTAATGAGAGTCTCTAACCAGCGCGCGCTGAGATGGGCTCCTCTCTCCCCCGTCTGCTCCCACACTCGCTGGTCTCCCCCCCGAATCCGTGCGCGCAGAGGCACATTAAAACCTGCAAATGAACCGTATTCTGCTCTGCAGTCGCTCTGCAGTGGCCCTGATAATGGTCCACAGTTTCTGCCCTTTGTGAACATTTAAACAACAGCACCTCGCGGCAAAAAAAACAAAAGCATGGGGTCATTTGAACAACGTGACATAGCACGTACAATTCACGCGAAAGCGAAAGAAAACCTTTGCGGTACCTCGTGGTACCGCGAAGACAGCGGCAGATCTCAGATGGCTAATAATGCTCAATTAAATCACCCCTGTCTGGGAGGGTGCGCTCTGTGATCTGTGGCTAATGGGCTCTCGGGTGAGTGCCTGTCAGAGCGCTATACTATGCTATGCTACATTAAGCGCTATGCTAACTTAGTGTGCAGTCAGCTCGGGGTGAGTGCCTGTCAGAGCGCTACACTATGCTATGCTACATTAAGCGCTATGCTAACTTAGTGTGCAGTCAGCTCAGGGTGAGTGCCTGTCAGAGCGCTACACTATGCTATGCTACACTAAGCGCTATGCTAACTTGGTGTGCAGTCAGCTCAGGGTAAGTGCCTGTCAGAGCGCTATACTATGCTATGCTACATTAAGCGCTATGCTAACTTAGTGTGCAGTCAGCTCGGGGTGAGTCCCTGTCAGAGCGCTACACTATGATATGCTACATTAAGCGCTATGCTAACTTGGTGTGCAGTCAGCTCAGGGTGAGTGCCTGTCAGAGCGCTACACTATGCTATGCTACATTAAGCGCTATGCTAACTTAGTGTGCAGTCAGCTCGGGGTGAGTCCCTGTCAGAGCGCTACACTATGATATGCTACATTAAGCGCTATGCTAACTTGGTGTGCAGTCAGCTCAGGGTGAGTGCCTGTCAGAGCGCAACACTATGCTATGCTACACTAAGCGCTATGCTAACTTAGTGTGCAGTCAGCTCAGGGTGAGTGCCTGTCAGAGTGCTATGCTACACTACGCTATGCTACATTAAGCGCTATGCTAACTTGGTGTGCAGTCAGCTCAGGGTGAGTGACTGTGAGAGTGCTATGCTACGCTAGGCTATACTACACTAAGCGCTGTGCTAACTTGGTATGCAGTCAGCTCGGGGTGAGTGCCTGTCAGAGTGCTATGCTATGCTAAGCTATGCTACACTAAGCGCTGTGCTAACTTGGTGTGCAGTCAGCTTGGGGTGAGTGCCTGTCAGAGTGCTATACTGTGAGGTGCTATGCTAAGCACTATGCTAATCTGGTATGCATTCAGAATGGGGTGATTGCCTGTCAGAGGGCTATGCTATGGTATGCTAAGCGCTATGCTAATCTGTTGTGCAGT